>JBAMIG010000008.1:1917547-1939767 GCA_037177335.1 Kiunga ballochi
GGGCAGCAAACGGGCTGCAAACGGGCAGCAAACGGGCAGCAAACGGGCAGCAAACGGGCAGCAAACGGGCTGCAAACAGGCTGCAAACAGGCTGCAAACAGGCAGCAAACAGGCAGCAAACAGGCTGCAAACAGGTTGATACACCAGCAGGAAGCAGAGCAGCCCGTCAGACTCACTGTCTGAGCTGCAGCTGGGGGAACATCCGAGGAAAATAGATGACTCGTTGCCAAGGCAACAACTGATATGATCCGCTGATGAATCTGGTTCATCGACAGACAAAGCTCCACAATGCAGCTACTAAAGGTGGGAAACCCAGCTGGAGCCTGAGCTGCGGACCCCCAGCTCTGTTTCCTGCCATAAAGCAAAAGTTCCCAAAGTCCTTCCTCTGGAAAAATCAGGAACCCAGTGTGATGAAAAACCACCGTTATTTACACAGACCTACTTATTAAAACGCGTTTGTGTCATTATAATAAATGATAAATGGACTTGGGGACGCTGCAGGGTGGATCACACTGTGGCCTCACAGGGAGGAGGTTGCTGGTTTGAGCCTCGGCTGAGACGAGGTCTTTCTGTGTGGACTTTGCATGTTCTCCTCATTTATATGGAGCTTCTCTCCAGGTTCTCCAGCTTCCTCCCACTTTCTAAACATGCATGTTGGGTTAAACTGATCACCCTAAACGGTCTGTGGCAGTGAGGGACAATGCTGTGTTAGCTCTGTAATGGACTGGCAACCTGTCCAGGTGTACCCGTCTCTCGCCTTATTGCTGGATAAGCTAAAAGCTTTTTGGTCTTTCCCTTTGGACCGGTCAAAGCTCAGGATCCAGTAGCACATCTTTCTGCTCTGAGGCAGACCACCATGTTTACCAAACCCGAGGTAGATGATTATTCTGCTTCTTCCATGTGAAGTTTTATCTATAAACATGAATCAGCACATGAACACACCATCAAGACTCACCTTTCTGGGTCTTCTTCTCTGCAGAGGCCTGGGATGCCATGTAGATGGCTGCTGCCGCCACCGAGATGGGGCTCCTGCCAGGAACCAAGTCCAGCTCCACGGCTTTCCTGGCGATGAAGGTGGCCGCCATTTGCACCTGTTTGGGCAAACCCAGATTGGAGCAGAAGCGGGACATGAAGTCTCCTGTGGTGATGAGGTCCACGCTGGTCTCCAGCGCCTTCAGGATCAGTTTGAAGCACCGACCGATCTCTTTTTTTGAGATCCTGGAAACGGCACAGATCTCTGCAGGAGAGCAAGAAAAGCTCAGGAATAACAGATAGAGGTCAAAGAAAATTAACTTCATCTTAACTTTTTGTTATTCATCTCCTGCAGTTGTGTCAAAGTCCGGGCGACCATCATGCAACTCTCAGATGCAACCCTCCCACCACACTCGAGTCAAACGGATCTAATCAAGCTAGATAACTAAAACACACCATCTTCTGTTGCATCCAGCAGCAAATCTGAGCTGAATTTTAATCTCCAATTAGAAATGATAATAAAAAGAGTTGATAGCAGGAACTTTCTAACTTCTCTATTTGGGCAAACAGCAAATCAAACTTTTATTCAGACCTTTAAAGGTTCTGGGTACGCCTTCTTGTCTGCAGGCAATGTAGAGGCAGGCGGACGCGATGGCATCATTGGCTCGGCCCTTCAGGCTCTTCTGCTCATAAACCTGCTTGAATAAGTTGTTTGTTCGGTCCTGCAGGGAAGAAAACACAATAAGTGGAGGAACCAGATGTTTCAGCACGGGCGTTTTCTGAAGCTTGGTCAGGAGAACAGAGAAACGATCGAGCCTTACTGGCGCTAACATGGTCCCAGCAAACACAAACTAACAGCATTTCTGCCTCATCTCTGTTTGTGTTACGCTTTTATTCAGAATCACATTTAATACAGAAGCAACATAACCTGCTCAGCAGGGATCCGGCCGGCTCCTGATTAGATGTTGCAGTGGATCTAAGCTCTCTGATTGGGGGAAAATATGACAGGTTGTCATAGCAACATTGGTATTTTTTCCTGATAAATGTGACATGTGTCTAAATTAACACTACATGTTGTGGATTGTAAACCTCCTGGATGGGACAGAATGTAATGATCAGATGGGTAAACGGATCAGAACACTCTGACTCTCTCCTCGTCCACTCCGAGGCGAGCATGAAGGGAATCAGCTTCATAAAACCAAAAACACACACCTGACCCTGACGTTACCAGTGTAAGCCTCTAATCCAGGCCAGACTGGTCAGGTTGTGCTGGAGCTATGTTCAAACCAGGTGGAGGTTTAAAAGAGTGGGTCAGCTGACATGGGCCGTATGACCCTTTGAAGCCGGTAACAGCGTGACCGCATTACTTCCAGGATTTACATCTTCTACTTACTATGATGTTCCTCGGCAGGTTGATGCGGTCTGCCATGGTGCTGATCTCTTTGAAAGCGTTAAGCATGGCCCGGTCGGAGCTGCTCATGGTCCGTCGGTTCTGGTACTTTGAGTTCCCAAATTCATCAAAACTGGCTGCACCCGTTCCCTGCAGAGGAAAGGAGTGCATGATGCGGATTACCAACCTGCACACACCCACAGCTACTAAAGTCACCCCCCACCCCCCCACCTTGCTGATCATGGTGGTCAGGTCTCCTCCGTTGAGCAGTGGGTTCTGAGCATCTCCCACTCTGGATGGATCTTTGAGAGCTTTCTCATTGGAGAACGTCCTCCACTCTGAGCCCACATCGATCACACGATCACCTGAGGAGACGAGAGGTACATAAACCTGATAAGCAAGAAGTTTGATCGTATCAGTGACATAAGATGTACTTGTTAGAGTGGAGGACTTTCTCACTGGTCCATTCATTCATTTAAATGCATTTTGCTGGACCAGGCTGATGACACTTTGGTTCAGTTATTTAACAGAAACTGTTATTAAGCTTCACTAAATTATTATTTCTACAGCAAACAAATGATTGTTACAAATGATTCTACCTCTCAGCAACACCTTTTCACACATTTATCACAAATGTATGATCTAAATGCATCTTTGGCCATCAGAACACAAAGTGGTGTGGTAGCACTGGGAGAAACTGTCTTCATACCATTATGTCCAGTTGTTGTGGCCATTTGTTCCCAGAACTATGAACCAGGTCTGAGGATTAAAGCGGATATTTTAATCCCATCTTTCTCTGTCCTGTCTGCTGTTCATCATTGTAACATACAGAAACATTTATCTGCTTAGTGGTGAGCTGAGGGTGTGAAAGCAGGAAGTTAAGCTTGCATCAGAGACAAAGCGGCGGCTCTCGTCTCCCATATGACCCACTCAGTGCCGAGGGGCCTCATTAGAGAAGAACCCTGTGTTCCCTGAGCTTCAGCTTTCCATCTGCATCACATTCAAAGACTTACTGCATAAATCTGCACCCTTACCTTCAGAGGACCTTATTTCTAATCTGAGGTTTAGATCAGGTAGAAGAAAAGTCTGTGTTTTATAAGAGCTGTGAAATCTTCTACTAATATATATGAAATAATGAAAAATAGTCATAAAACAGGATCAACATGTTTAATTAAAGCCCAACATTAATTACACTGGGAATTTATTCTGGGGTCCCCAATAACAACAATTATGACTATGAACGCTTTTATTGTGGTGACGTTATTTTTGTTATTATTTTAATTCAGAAAAACTGCGTAGAGTTAAAGCTGAACACAGGTTCAGAAGGACAGAGGAAACGTGCATGTGTGATGTGTACATCTTCTGTAATTCAGACCACCTGTTTAACACTGGACATGTATTTGTTTCCCAACATTGGGTATTTATTTTTACTGAAATATACACATTATATATACATGTTATACATCCTTTATTTCTATAAAGCAATTAATGTCAAGCTTTTAACTTGTTCACACACAGTCTGCTGTGTTATAGATATTACTTTAGATGGGATGGGAGGATATTATGACTTATAAAAAAGTAAACGGTTTGTCCCATTTTTATCCATATTCACATTTATGTTTCTAAGCAAGCATGAAAATGTGCAATAAGTTTTCTTTGTGTGCATGTTGGTAGAGAAGTGTCTTCTCGAAAGCGAACAAACCTGTAAGCGACCATAACAAAGCTCAGCTGAGAGAAGCCAAGATATAAAAAAAAGATTAAAAACAGGGGACCAAACAAAGAATAGAGTTAGAAAAAGCACAGTTTCATGATCTGTACTTGCCTACAACAAGGCCACAATCAGGACAAATCATGTCCCCTGCTCTGTAGTCCTCCACCAGTATGGCATCAGGATGGTTGGGACACTGGACTCTGGGCAGAGTCAGGCCTTCGCCGCTGCAAGAGAACAACATGATGACATTGATTTAATGTAAAGAGGGGAAAACTCATCTAAACTGGTCCAAATGACGGGGAGGGTAAGAAATAAAACTAACAACAAACTCAGGAAACAGAAACTACATCCACAGAGAAGGAAAATGTGTAAAAATAAAGGGGAAATAAAAATACAGACCTATAAATACCACAGTAACACATAAGCTTCCTTACACTGTCTATGCATTGCTGGATGTCATCTAATGTACTATTTGTACTGGCAAAAAGTCCAATCTAGAAAATAATCTTGTTAACGCTGCTTTGATAAGTTTGCAGATCTGAATGAACCTGTCCTGCACAGTGTCAATACGTTGTGTAGAAATCAATATTTATATTATCAAAGGTCAAACCTGATTATAGCTCATAACTCTGAGTATTAGCAATCAGAAGGAAATATCCATGTACCTGGTGTTTCAGATCAGCTGCAAAATTACTAATCGAGTCAGCTTTCCAAAGATTTTATTAAACGTCTTAGATGTATGCAATTCACTAAACTTAACTCAACATTTAATCTTACAGTTGCTAATAAAATGTAACATAACGCTGCGTGAACATATAAATGTTCAAGGACTTTCCAGGACAGACAGCTGCCATTTCCACCGGGGTGGTTCATCTACAATGCGAAACAAATACCCGACCATCAATAGAAACTTCTGAGCACCAACAACAAACTGTAACGGTAACACAAACAGTGACTTCTGGTAGCATCTAACGTTACCTTGCTAGCTAGCTAGCTAGCTGTCAACAAGCACAATAGATCCACTACCTCACGGTACAAACAAGCGCGTTATGTTTTAACGCCAACTTAATTCCATCATCTAATCAAACAAGGTATATAACATATTTTCTCACAACACGACTTGACTTTTTTAATCCCATTTAGAAAGAATGCGGATGTTTTATAGTTACTCAAAGTAGCTACGCACCGGCTTGTGGACGCCATATTTCTCGACGCTCTCCCCCCGAGTTAAAGAAACAAATGAAAATGGAGCCTCTATTTATAACTTTTTCTGATCACGTGCCAATAAAATTACGGCGAGTCGTTGAAGCCAAAAGAGCCCAAACTTCGTTTTTATCGAATAGAAAACTAGTTATTTATTGAAAGAGATAACTTTTGTGTTCCTTGGAACTACTCCGAAATATTCACATTTTCTCTACTACATGTAAATTGATAAATAGTCATCCATGACTCATCTGTGTTTGGTATATATTATTAATTTAATTTAGCCTATTCACTATACAAAGCTGTTTGTTGATTTACCAATTTATTTAATGTACAAAATTTTCCAATATATTGATTTTGAACGTCATTTCTGGCGTTAGTTCTTTTAGCGCCCTCTAGGGGATTTGGATATTACTGCATGTATGCTGCCTATTTGGAGAGCATTTTCTGTGCATAATGTCTGAGCATTAATGTACATATTTGTTTTTCTGTTTCAAATAACCACACACACACACACACACACACACACACTGTTATGCACATGCTTATGCGACTGAAAGAGACGTGTGCAGGAAGATGGAAAAGAGATAAAGAAAAGTAAGCGTTAGCAACAGAAGCTCAAAACTACCACCTCCAGCAACAACAGACTCCGGCTTGTTGTTAAAATGCTGCCGCAGGGAGACTGAGCAGAAGAAGAGGGGGTTAGATATGAGCACCCGGTCCCCTCTCCTCCCTGGAGCAGCAAGTCTCCCCTGTGCCTCTGAGCTGAAGAGGAAAAACAAAAGAGCTAATAACACACATATCACTTGTCCTTCCTTATTATCAGACCTCTACAGTAAATTAAACCTCAAACGACTGTTAACTCCTTCTGACAGAGGATGAATCAGTAGAGACATACAATATGACTCTGCACGGATGATTCTGGGCTACCTGTGACCCTGAACTGGATGGAAAGGGAGTCCTGACATGTTTCCAAAAGAGATTATGTGGAGAATTTTTACAATGGAAAACATGGCAGAAAAAACAACAATAAAATACATTGTTAAACCTCATTTATGCTCAAAAGTTGTATAAATAGTGTGGAAGAATAACGACTTTTCTACCAGAGCTTTTTTGCTCTTGTTTATAAATTCTTTTTGCACATCTGAAAATAAGCAGAATATATGGAACCTGTTATTTTATTATATTATTTTTACTAAATGCATGTATTTACAGACTGCTTCTAACTGATGCATCATTATTTAAACTCTCCTAGTCACTGTCAGGACATCATCTAAACAACAAGCAGGTGGTGCTAAATAAAGGTAGACTCCAGATGGAAAAAGCAAACTCCTCCCTTCTCATTGTAACAGGATGGTCATTACAGTTGCTGTCTCATTTAAGATAGATATTTTAGCATAAATCTCTCAATTGATGATCAAATGTTTAGAATAAGCCACACTTTAAATCATCAGGGCATTTTATTTAGTGATTTGAATAAAAAATTGTCTGCCTGAGAAGCAATATATACTACCTAATAATAATAATAATATTTTTTATTATTATTTTCTTATATTATTATTACTACTATTATTATTATTATTATTATTATTATTATTATTATTATTATAGAACTGGAAGGTCTGTGCAAAGTCTGCAGCAGAAATGGTTACTATGCTATCAGAGGGTTAAACAACACCCTAATACTCACCTGGGCCTTTGTGACCTGAACAAAGAGAAATGTTACCACGATCATGTTGTAAAAGCAGAATCTGGTCAGCTCCACGGTTTATTTAAACTAAAGAGAAATCTTGTTGAAATGCACATTTCACACAGACTTTCTGATGAGTCCACTATAGTTTTCCTCACAAACAGAATATAAAACTATGTGCTAAATATACCAGATATATCAATTCATTCCCCAAACTCTGTCTTATTGTCGGCTCTAATTCTGATTTCCTTTCCCACCATGTGTGTTATGAGAGCTCTCTGTTTACACTGTACACAGGAAATGAATCGCCATAGAAACAGGTTTGTTTCTTTGGTTTATTATTAGTTTGTGGTTTTTGGGGTTTTTTTCAGCCTAGAAGTTTTTTTTCTTTTTATCTTTTACATCCCCAAGTGGGAGGTCTGGGTTGGATAGTTTATACCTCATTGACCAGATTCCTGCCTCACTGAACACAGTTGCCTGGAGTATATCCACCACACACACACACACACACACACACACACACACGCACACACAGGCGAAACAGAGGAAACCCCATACTGTTCAACCATAGCCACAATGTGTGACAGAAAACCAGATAACAGCTTTATATCTCCACCTCCCTACAACCCCACTAACCGAACCTTTCACCACTATCTCATGTGAAGCAGAGGTTTGGAGCTCTGACGCTTTAACAGAGGTTTAAGGTTAAAGCCAAGTGGGTTTAAATTTCCCAGCAGACTGGAAATCATTTCCAGTGACCCTCAATCCTGAATAACCTGCACCTCCGCTGCAGAAGGAGGTTTAGGTTTCCAGTCCATCATAAAACCAGTACAGAGAAAAATGACTGCTCATCCTCACACAGAATTTAGAGAAATCGATTATTCTGACATCTATAAGAGAACAGAATCGGTGATGAAGGGCAGCCTTGGTGGAGGACTCTAACCCTCACTGGAAACGAATCCAGGACCCTGAAGAGGGTATAGAGCTGGTCCACTGTTCAAAGACCAGGACCAGAACCACACTGCTCCTCCTCAATCTGAGTTTCCACTATTCAACGAACCCTCCTCTCCAGGAGCTCTGACTGTCCCGCTGAGGAGTGTGATGCCCCTGTGGTTGGAACACACCCTCCGACCACCACCCCAGTCTGTCCAATCCAGAGACACTGTCCCCGATCTCCACTGCAGAGGCATGTCAGCAAAAAAGATTTAAAAAATACAAATAAAAATACCAATACACTTATAAATTATATTCTTTTCTATCCAATTATTTTAACCCAGAACAACTAACCTGGTCCGGTTTGGTCTCCCTTTACGTCTCAGAATCTGCTCTCTCTCTTGACCTCCTCATCGCCACCAGTTCTGAACTACTCTCCACCTTCATCCTTCTTGACCTGAGTGTAGCTTTGACATTACACCATCCTCCATAATAATTATTTATTCTTTGTATCCTTACTAACTTGATTGAATCATACCTTACTGACTGCCCTCAGCTTATTCAGCTTAGCTCAATTTCCAACTCTCTCCTCTGACTGCTGGTGTTCCACAGGGCTCTGTCCTCTACCCTTTTCTTTCCTCCCATCCCAGATCAATGTAATTTCTCCTTCCCACCTCTATCTAACTGTTTATATAACTTAAAGTCTAAAATATTCTTAATATTTTCAGATTTAATGGCAAAAAACCAACTTAATTCTCATCAGCACACCTTCAGCTCTTTCTAAAACTGCTTCTCACCATGTCTGGTGTCTTCAAATTAAATCTAGGGTTATTTTATAATTATGATGAGTGTGACACCTGTACCTCAGAGTGTGTATGCAACATAAACAAAATCATTTGTCAGTGATATCAGTGTGTTTGCTTTTGTACCACCTCCATGTGTTTTCTTGAATCACAAAACGGACTCCAGCAGCACTTCGTTCCTTTTCTCCTATTCTCCCACCCTCCCTCCTTCTTCTTACTGTGTAAGTAGGGTGAATTAGCAGCCAGCAGCAGCCTGGGACCGGTTGAAACCTGTATGGATTGCAACTGAGAAGACATTTTCCTCCTCCCAGTGCATCATCAACCAGATCCAGAAAATGCTGGAAATTATGCAGAAGTTCAGCTGTGCTCAAACAAAAGGATCGAAGAATAACTAAATATAAACATTAATATTTCAGCTTAGATTGTTTGTCAAGTCTTGAGAGTGATAATAGCTTTCCACAGCTTAAAGCACCCAAATATAGGTGCAAACCTATATTTGTTTCTTTAATCAACGCATAGTATTTGATGTAATATGTTGAATAAGTACCCAATTCCAGTTAATTCCAGTTATATGATGCCATTTTCATTCTTTCAAAACCACAAATGTGCTGAAACTACTCTCTACATTTATCTCAGGTACCTCTTGGTGTATTTCTACATGTTTTAATGATATAAAATCACTGTAATTTTATTCTAACAATAAATAAGATATGTGATTAAAATGTTTTCTCTCTGGATCAAGTTAAACAGCTAAATAAACATCCACAATACAAGAGAAAACAGTTCATATGTAGCGTTTCAGATTAAACGTCAACCGAATATGCCAGTTTTCCTCACGCCCCCTGAACGCAGCATCAGATAAAGTGGCAGGCGGTGGCTGCGGGAAGTTGCCTACAGGTCCTCAACCAATCAGAAGCGCCCAAAACAGTCACAATAACGGCCTGTGCGGCTCCATGTTGGATCTGTCGTTTCTGGGAAATACGCAGCACAGGAGGTCTACCTGCGCGCATTGTCCAGCACACAGAGGAAGTGGACTCACTCCGCGAGCTCAGGTATGAGGGTGTCAAGCCGCGCTGTCACGCGCAAAACGCTCTCCGGAGCTCTGCTTCACCGAACAGCGCCATTCCCGCAGTTTTTAGCGGCTTTTTAGAAATTAGGTTAAAGACGCACCTGAGAAGCAGATGGCAAACTGGCACGCGGGGTGAGGATATAATTGGATTGAGATAAAGCAACACGGACAGTAAGTATATATTCATATATATATATATATATGATTTAAAAAAATGTCCGCAACAACTTTAGAAATAATAAAGCAGAAATAAATGTCCAATAAATCGATAATAGCCTAATTCTGGTCTCGGTTAAAAGTAAGTTTCTACAGTGTGTTACATCGGAACACACACTTCTGTTTCTCATGTCTGTAAAGTCACCTGACCTAAAAAGTGCGGTAAAGGGAAAATACTCGCGTGCGCAAAAAAAACAACCAAAAAGTTAAATGTTTATCTGCAGCCCATAATAATAATAATAATAATAATAATAACGTCTCATCTGCTCTTTAGTCACACAGCGACACAAAAAGTGTTTCCCTGTCCGCTTTCTAAGAATCCTCTGATGGGACTCAACCTGAGATGTTCCTTAACAGGTTTAAACCTGTTCACCACCTCCCTCCTCCTAACACACACGCGCGCGCACATCTGGGAGCTCGGCCACGTGTTGTAAGACAAAGAAAAGGTGGATATTTAGGTATGGTTTATATAAAGGTGCATGAGTTTTTCCGCAGCCATGCTTAGTTTAAGCTCAATGGGAATTTTCTGCTTTGATGAAGAACACTTCAAACTTCCCCTCTAATGTAGTTTAAAAATGCAAGAATACAATAATAATAACTTAGTTTCTCTATTTGCGAGTGAAACGACAAGTTCAGGTAGAAATACAGTCTACAAGCATGGAGGTATGCAAAGTTAGTCATTAACATTTGTTTTACACGAGAACCAAGGCAAATTCTCTTTTCTCCAACCAGTAACAAAGAGTTGACCAGGGCGAGCATGAACATGCTGAATCCCACAAAGGCCTGTTTGTTTATGAATAAATAAAGTGAAAAAATGTCAAATATCCAGGAACAAACGGGTTATTATGATTGGATGATGGTTGCAGCTGGAGACGGACTGATTTCCATGTTTGCTTATAAAATAATCTTATTTGTTCTTGAATGCGTGAATAAAATGTTACGTATGCTTTGTACCTGCAAACACAACCGATTCCAGGCTTATTTGTTGTGTACATGTAAATGTTGTTACAGCTTTAAAAGTAGAGATACGAGTTAGAGGCGTGAAGTTGTCTCATCTTATCAGGCCAGCTTTCAACTTGTAGGAAAAGGCACGAGAGCGACGCTGAGTCAGCATAATCGGTCCTGAGGCGAGAAAATCGTCTCATTCCAACACTGTGTGTGTGTGTGTGTGTGTTTTAAGCCATTTTGTGTGCTTGCAGATGTTTAAATATACACAGATATGTTGGCACAATGGACACAAAGTCGTGTTTTACACACTCAAATTAAAAACGGGCAACAACTTTAAAATTATTGGCCCATAGTTTAACCTTTGACCTCTCACATGGAATACCTTGCAGGTGTGAAAGGCTCCTATACGCAGACAGGCGGTTAAATACGTGTGCAGTAATCGGCTGGTGCGCACGGACAAAACAGCTTTTACACACAGATCACTTTACAAGTGCATGAGAAGCTTTGACTCTGCTAAAGCTTCCTGGAGCCTCGGTGCACACACGGTGCGTTTAGGTGCTGGTAAAAAGATGGGTCATTTGGGTTTTTATTGGAATTTACTTATCTTACATATTTCTATGACAATTAGATCCTTTTAACAGCTTTATTCTTTCTCAGGTGGTGACAACACCTTTGTCTCCATACGGTCTGAGCACTTTTACCTCTGCAAATTTATGTTTCTCCTTTTGTCACATAAAAACATTATAGGAAAAATTCATTATTGATACACAATGCATTAACAGATTTATATGATCAAGTTCAGTTTATTTTGTACAGCACTCAAACTTAATGGTTTGATTTCATTCCCCAGTTTAAATAATTAAAAAAGCTTTATCCTCCTAGGAAAGTTTTTTTTTTGTCTTTGTCATTGCAAGAAACAAAATGAAAGGCGTTTTTTGCCTCCGTGCTATAACTTATGCATGCTTCACTGCAAGGCACACAGTTTATAAGAGTAAAATGCTTTGATATATTAGTTATGATGTCTGGTTTAGTGGCTGTAAATCAGACAACACAAAGTGTTCCATTGACCAGCTTTTTATGTTTCAGTAAATCAGACATGTGACTAACTAGTCCAGTGAGTCGGTGGACTGGGACTCTGATGAAATGACTGGCCGTTATTCTGGCACCATTATAGGCGGAGCTTAAAGGCGGTGAAGTAAAACTGAGTAAGATATTTACAGGAAGTGAGTATTCAGCACATCCTGAAGCCCTCTCAGCGATGCCCTTGGTTGCACATTTACAGCTTGTTTAGCCGTATGAGCGTCGTGCAGCTTTAGCAGATAATGCAACATGGCTGGCATGTCCTGAAACCTGCAGAGAATTTAATCCAGAAAGGTCAAATCCACCCTGTCCCAAGTTTGCTCTGAAGAAACTGGCGTTGAACATTTTTAATAGTTCCTCTTATGGTGAAAGGCAACACACGTTCAGAGGACTGTGATAGATTTGAACTCTGCAATTAAAGAACAAAAAATTGTCAGATTTATTTATTTTGGCACAAAAATATCAAAACTTTTATTGAAAAGTCTAATTTATTTTAGATTACAGTGATGTTGATGTGTTAAACAAAGAAATATTCAAGAACCACTTTCCAGAGAAATAATACTTTAAAAATAATATTAAAAAATTTGAATAATAACTAAAATAATAATAAAAAATAATAAATAAAAATACACCATACTGGTATTTTTAAGAAGTTATATTATAAATCACTTATCATCCACAGATGTCTGAGGAATGGTAGTTTGTAACTTTGTGTGGAAAACTAACCCTTCAGGTGATCTACAGATGTTTTCCATACTTATATTCCTTTCAGGAAGTTTATTATCCAGCCTCTAAATTCATAATAACACCATTTAGTCACCACATTTTTGTCTTTTAAAAAACCCCTATCACTGCTGAGAAACCTCAGAAAATCCAGAATTATAATGGACTTTTCCACTAATCAGAGCTTGGCAGTGCTGTCCAATCAGAAGCAGTCAAAGATCAAAAGGTGAGCATAAAGTACTGAGTGGGTCCAAAAATATCCCTCTCTATCTGGAATAAAGCATCAAAAACCTCTTAAAATGGTGACAGAAAGCATCTGAGTCACTTGGTTTAGGAAGGAAAGCAGCTAAATAGTGGCATGAATGCATGTAAGCAGCAAAAACAGGAGGAAAAAGTGTAAATATATAAATAGTTTCTGTTCGGTTTGTGTCAATATCCTTTTTCCTCCCTGAAAGCTAAGACACGAAAGAATAACATGCAGATGAGAAAAGGCTTGATAACACTGATTTGTGAGAAACAATGTGGGTAATGAAGTCTTTTGGTTTTTACACTTCTATGTAATGTTTATTGATGAATCGTACTAGCTTCACAGTTATGAAGCCTGGGTTTTTACCGGGATTAACCTTTAAACGCCTGACCAAAGAATAACTGAGCAGAATCTTTAAAATCTGAACACTTTATTTGACCTTTTTCAAAAAGATATTATTTGTTTTGCATATTTACTATTTATTACCATGTAATAGGTTTAAATTATTATAGTGTAATTTCTGGTGTTCACCAGTATAACGTGGTGAACACCAGGGTTTTGGGTAAAGTTTCTGCCAGGAAGTGATGCAGAATGTCTCAGAGACTGTATATGATGCCTTAAAGGGTAAGAAAGCACCGAGCAGATCAAACATGAGTAAGATTAATGGATTATCTCCCGTTTGTTGCAGTGATGTTCACACTCACTGAAGTCGCATCCCTGAACGACATCCAGCCAACGTACCGCATCTTAAAACCATGGTGGGACGTCTTCATGGACTACCTGGGGCTGGTCATGCTCATGCTGGCCATATTTGCAATGACCATGCAGATCACCAAGGACCACGTGGCCTGCCTTCCCTGTCTGGAGGAATGTGACCCTGAGCAGAAAGTGGAGGATACAGCTACTACCCTTCAATCCACGGAGGGAGTGGGTGTTGCAACCACGACTCCAATGGTCACCAAGGACCTAACAGATAGAGCTGTCCACCAACAGCCTCAACCGACCGGTGTTAAAACCAACCTGGACTTTCAGCAATACGTCTTTATCAATCAGAAATGTTACCACGATGCCTTGCCCTGGTATTCCAAGTACTTTCCATACCTCAGCCTCATCCACACCATTGTTCTCATGGTCAGTAGCAACTTCTGGTTCAAATACCCCAAAACCAGCTCAAAGATTGAGCATTTTGTTTCTATTCTGGGAAGATGTTTTGAGTCTCCTTGGACTACAAAGGCTTTGTCTGAAACAGCCTGTGAGGACTCTGAAGAGAACAAACAGAGGTTGACCGGCACCCCTTCCACACCCCATCAGGTCTCTTTAGAGGGTAAAGATGAAGGCACAAATGCTAACCCGTCCACGCCCATGCTGGGAGTCAGGTTTTCTGCAGACAAAGTCCTACCGGAGGTACCGAGCAGCATGACGATCCTGGACAAAAAGGATGGGGAGCAGGCCAAAGCCCTGTTTGAGAAGGTGAGGAAATTCAGAGCCCACGTGGAGGACAGTGACTTTATTTACAAGCTCTATGTAGCACAGACTATGGTCAAAACGGTCAAATTTATGTTGATATTGACCTACACTTCAACTTTTTTTTCCAAAATAAATTTCTGTCATCTTTGTGAACCTAAAATTAAAAAGCTGACTGGCTATGACAGTTTCTTATGCACGCACAACATGGCTTTCATGCTGAACAAGCTGCTCATCTCCTATATGGCACTGATTCTCATCTATGGCCTAACATGCCTGTACTCGCTCTTCTGGGTGTTTCGGCGACCTCTGAAAGAGTACTCGTTTGAGAAGGTCAGGGAAGAGAGCAGCTTTAGTGACATTCCCGATGTCAAGAACGACTTTGCATTCCTCCTGCACATGGTTGACCAGTACGACCAGCTTTATTCCAAGCGCTTTGGTGTTTTCTTGTCTGAGGTCAGTGAGAACAAACTGAGGGAGATCAGCCTCAATCATGAATGGACTTTTGAAAAACTGAGGCAGCTTGTTGTCCGCAACGCGCAAGACCAGCAGGAGTTGCACCTCTTTATGCTTTCCGGACTCCCAAACGCAGTGTTTGACCTCACGGACCTGGAAGTGCTGAAGCTGGAGCTGATTCCCGAGGTGAGGTTCTCCGCAAAGGTTTCCCAGATGACCAGCCTGCAAGAGCTGCATCTTTGCCACTGTCCAGCCAAAGTGGAGCAAACTGCTTTCACGTTCCTCCGGGACCATCTCCGCTGTCTTCACGTGAAGTTCACAGACGTCGCCGAGATCCCGCCTTGGGTCTATTTGCTGAGGAGTCTGAGGGAACTCAACCTGATTGGTAACTTGAGCTCGGACAACAACAAAATGATCGGCCTGGAATCCATGCGAGATCTGAGACATTTGAAGATGTTATGCCTGAAGAGCAACCTCACAAAAATGCCTACAAACATCACAGACCTTTCCCCTCATTTGATTCGGTTAATCATCCACAATGATGGTACGAAACTGCTCGTGATGAATAGTTTGAAAAAAATGACCAGCCTCATCGAACTGGAGCTGCACTGCTGTGAACTGGAGAGGATCCCACATGCCATCTTCAGCTTGATTAACTTACAGGAGCTTGACCTGAAATCTAACATCATCCGGACCATAGAGGAGATCATCAGCTTTCAGCACCTCAAGAGGTTAACGTGCCTTAAACTGTGGCACAACAAAATCATCACTATCCCATCGTCCATCGGCCAGATCAAGTCTCTGGAGTCCCTTCACCTCTCTCATAACAAGCTGGAGTCTCTGCCGATGGCTTTATTCACTCTTCCCAAACTGCGTCACTTGGATGTGAGCCATAACTCCCTCACAGTGCTCCCCCCAGATGTGGGTCTTCTCCACAACCTCCAGCACTTAGCCATCAACTCGAACAAGCTGGAAGCACTGCCCAAGCATCTATTCAGAATCACCAAGTTGAAGGTGCTGTGTCTGGGGCACAACGCGCTCACGGTGCTGCCGGAGACGGTGGGTCAGCTGGTCCAGCTCACTCAGCTGGAGCTTCGAGGGAATTATCTGGACAAACTACCTGCTCAGTTAGGAAACTGCCGGATGCTGCGCAAACACGGTCTCATTGTGGAGGACCATCTTTTTGACACGCTGCCTGTGGAAGTTAAGGAGAGCATCAGCCGAGAAGCAAACATGTCCTTTACGAGTGGCTTTTAGCACAACCAGCAAACTGTCAGTAAGCGAATCACACGCATTGTCGTTTCCACATTAATGGATGCATTTACATGATTATATTAGGATTATTGTAGTTGCTTGATGTTTTAGGGTGCATTCACACCAGGGTACTGTCCAGACAGAAAAATCTTTGGTTTGCTTTCACACTGCACTCTACTCAATGAGACCAAACCGCCTGGACACACCATGCAGTAACTACATGTTAGGAGGCAACGTTTCCTAAAACGACCACTGACAGAAGAAAAGGATTTGGTTTGCAGGACAGAAAGTTGTTCAACCCAGGGCCATTTCCGCTTTACCCTTTGGTTATTTACATGGATTATTTGGTTTGTTTCTGGGGGGGTGCAGATGCATACCCTACCAGAGCAAACACAGTAGTGCAGCCAGAAACCCACGTGGCAGTAAAGGTGATGATCAGCCTCCATAATGTGCGTAGATCGCTGTCTCCTGCGCCGCATCCTTCTGTTTAATCTGAATGAACAATATTCCCCACATTATTCCCCCAACGAGTAAATGCGTGAAAGGATGAGAGAGAGTGACGCCTGGAAGGGGTCGTAAATGGGTCTGCAGGTTTTGTTTTGATTTGGATGTTCAAAGTTAACACGGTTTAACCCGAATCTTAGCAGCATGAGCAGCAGGGGAGGCTGTGCTATCCAGGATGTCGTCATATTGAACAGGATTGGTCCGTTTGCTTTCACACTGCCAGCAAACAGAACCAGGGTTCACTTGCATGTGGTCTGCCTGAGCACCAGTGTGCTCTCAGTGAATGTGGTACTGTTCTTTTGGACCAACAAAACGGTGTGAATTCACCCTAAATGTAGTTTTAAAAAAGTACTTCAATGCTTTTAACTATTTAAATTCTGCTTTTTTTTCTTTTGGCTTTTAAGCAGTCTGAAAAAATAATAATTTAGTTCTTAGTGCTCAAAAGACCAAAACAGTATGTAGGTTTGTACTCATTGTTCTAGGTACTCAGGTATGAGGGAAAAAACTTTTTGCCTTAACTTGCTGCTATTTTTTTTATTTACAGTGAATGTTTTCACAAACAAAAGGCCAAAAATCAAAGATTTTGTCTGTTTTTCATGAACATATTCCTCCAAGTTAGTTTTTATATATTCTATTACAGTTTTTGTTGGTGATTTTTAAACTGTGTGGTCATTACATTTCCTTTTTTCCCTACATGTAGTTGTAAAGTTGAGTTGTAAAACTCAGGTGGTGATCAAACACCAGAATGAACTTTTGTCTTACTGCTGCAGAGATTGTAAAGCAAGACTGAGATGATTTTATTCATAAATGAAGACCTAATGACATGTAAAGACTTACTAATGCTCTTTAATGTGTTCTCATCCACTGCAGACTGATAAAGGGAAATGTGTTGGCTAGCTTTTTAATCATGTTTTAATAATATGACACGTGATTAAAGTCAATCACAAGTTGGATTGATCGTCCTGCGCGCACAATCATTGATTTACAAAGATAATGTCTGTTTTTATTCTGCACGTGTGCCCCTGTGTGGGCTTCTTCAGAGCTGAGCACCTCGCTCAAAGTTCACAACTTTATGGGACAATAAAACCAGATAAAAATAATTGTCTTGTTATATTTTATTCAGTGAACTGTGGACAGGAAGCTTCTTCCCTTTGCTGCTACCTATTAGTATTTAAGTAACTAGATTTATGAATGAAAAAACTTTATTACTGTTTATTACTATTACTATGTTTGCCTTTGCATGCCTTGTGATGTTATTTTAGTGCAAAAGTATTTATCAAGGGGAGGAAAGTGAGTACCAGATGGTGCCCAACAAGATGTGCAGGTCTGATACCTGTGGCATGACGGGCATCAGCACAGAGGGTTCTGGCTTAGCAGGCTTTATTTTACCTGGCTGTGTTCTGCATCTTCTACCAGATCTTCAGCACATCTGCATTAATCTGCTCTCTGAAGCACGGCTGCTTCTCTCCTGGACTGGAGCTGTGCCCTCCACCAAATAACACTAATAAAATCATGTTTATTTTTATTACTTGAGGCAGAAAAGATGCATAGGTGGTAAAACGTCAGACTGGTGGATGAGGCTGGTAGAACCGGGCTTCCATATGTTCTCCCAGACATCAGGAGACAGAACAGGGTGGGAAGGGTCCATGATGATGTGACAGCTGTCTAAATGTACTCCTGTTATCACTGTGGATCATTGCAGAGAAACCCTTAAAGTATGACAATATTATATCATTATTTTATATAAATAATCTATATATTACATATAGTTATTTTATTTCAGATTAATTAGGCTTCTATTAAAACCTCTTTACGTGATTAAATGTGCCACATTTTGTGCTTTTAGATGTAAAATGCACAACCTGAATGCTTTATACTCATGAATTTTTGTTTTTGTAAGTTATAAAAAAGTAAGACGGACATTTCTGACGTTTTGTCCTGAATGTTTGGCGTTTCACTTCAGATTTCTTGGTGGTTTGTGCCATTTTTCTCCTCTTCCTACAAGCCTCTTTGTTTCCTGTTGACACCAGAGACATTAGGGCCTCTGTGTCGATGGCTCTTTGTCCACGTTGCCAAGAGACGGAGAATGGACAGTGTTACAGTGCCCTCAGCAGCTCCCAGGCAATCTGATAATCGCTCACCATGATCACCTGAACCCATCTGCAGCTGCACCATCACAATTTCTAATGTTTGAAGGTTTAAAACAGAAAACTGCAGAAATTAACCTCCATAAAGGCTAATTATGAGAAATGTCTACTCTTCATATCACTGGGGATGTCTTAATGCATTCATATTATCCTGTTAAGTTGAGTCTATTCAGATGTTTTGGACACTAAATTGGATTTTATGACATGTGCAACTGTGCACGAGCGTGAGTCCAGTTAAGGAAGGACAGTGGCATCTCTGTTTCCAGTTGAACCTCTGAGAAGCAACGTCAGACTGAATCTATTCTTGATGGCATCATTTTAAAGCTGTCAGCACAAATGCTTTTTGTGTTGGAGGCTCCTGACAGCTTTATAACGGCACCAATCATTTATTTATTAAATCACAGATGCTGGTTTGAGGAGTGTCCAATCGCTCATACACGGCCAGATGAGCCCATTCAGCCTAGTTTTACAATACCTGAGATAACATCATAGAAATGTACCATAACTGGTGCTAATTTCAGAATAATGCAAAAGCTGACAACTTTATTCCCACTTTGCTCTCATCCAGATGAGAATAAAACTGACTTTCATTCAATGACCCTGAATATAATGAATTATTTGAAGCTGGAATGATTACCTTAAGAGTACATTTGCTTTATATATATATATAAAGGGTTAAATAAACATTTAATAACTAATCCATAAATCCAAATAAATCAAAATATCAGCTCATTTCTGTCTGTCGCTGCATGAAAAGGTTTGTTTGCAGTTTGCACCTGTATTAATGAAATTTAACAGGGTTGTAATGAAATAATCTTTTATTTATTTTTATTATTATTTAACTGTAAAATTGAGTCGAAAATGACAGAAACTCCCAGTGTTGCGTTTTGCTTCCACCTGTCGGCAGGAGCTAGCAGCCGCTAACAGGAGACTTCTGGTGAATTAGCTTTAGCATTTATACGTTAGGTTGCTCCGTTTCTGCTAAAAACAATGAACCGTCAGAGTAAAAATCCATTTGAATCCCCCGCAATACCTAAAACATCTGTTTCAGGGTACAAACAGATGTCGTCTTCAAGGTGTGTCGATGCTGAGATATAGATGTGCTTAATATGTGATCTGTTAATGTTGTTTGTGAGAAAGTTAAGTGCAAATCAACTGTGTTAGGTTCGTTTCTGACTCTATTTCTTCTCTGGATACGAGTTTGGCTTGAAGTAAATGCCAAACGTTATGTTGAAGTCCGCCATAGATGCTGTTTTATGTTAATTTTCAAAGCTGTTAGCACGGTTAGCTAAGTTAGCCAAACTTGCTAGCCTGTTAGCTTGACGCAGGCGCGCGACGTTAACGTTTTTCTAACGTTTGTTACTTTTCTGTGTCTGTTTTATGTTTTCCAACTTGTCAGAGTTCCCCAGTGCTTTATAGAGGCCATGAGACTGGTATCTGGATCATCCGACATGGCTGCTTCTAAGGCTCCAACAAAGAAAGGCGAAGATTCATGCTGTGGGCATTTAAACACAATAAACACGTTGAGGCATAAAGCAGTTCTAAATGTTTTACATTACAGCTAACCATTATAAAAAGTCTAACTTGACCCTAAACGATAGCAGATTTGTGTTTGGTTTGGATGTTTTTTTTAAAACTAACAGTACTTCTTGGCAATAAAGTATTTTTTCCTGTAAATGAAGGGAAAACAGTGTCATCCAGAGTAAATAGGCTAAAAAAACATGGCAAAATCTGCTGTTTGATACGTTTGAGACTTTGCATCATATTACATATGACAATAATTCTGCCATGATAAGCTTTTTTCTCTTTCACACATGCAGATGAGCCATCCTCTGTTGCAAAATGGAGATCTTCCTTCTTACCGCTTCATAAACAGGGTGGCACCTGTCAGGACAAAAGTAGTGAGAGGTGAGACTATTTTTAGTGTCTCCTGTCCTGTGTGTGTTTTATTTCTCCTTATTCCCGTGTCAGCGTGCATCATCCAGTCCTTCAACAAGGATTTGTGGTTGTAAGGATTGTGCTTCATCACACAGAAGCACAATCCTTACAACTTACACCTTGTTATGAAGAGACAGACACAATATACATGTTGGTATTTTTAATAAGATCAAAATGAATGAAATACAAATGTTTTTGTTAAAATGTTTATATATTTGTAATTTCCCTCTGCAGGGCGGACCTCTATGACCCAAGCAGTCCTCTGTCATCAGACTCTGAGCCTGAGATGCCACAAAGTAAAGACCAGAAACCCTCCCCATCCAAACACGACAACACGAGATGTCAACGCATGTCACCGGGTACAAGGTGTCCTGACAAGAGAGCTCAGGAGTCATCCCGGTCTGAGCCAGGGAGCAGACCCCTAGACAGACGGGAATTTACATCTGGAAGCAGACCTACAGAGAACCGAGGTCTGGGTCAGGAGCATGTTCTCCCTGAAAGACGCGATTACAACCCAGAAGCTGAACCATATAATAATCCAGTTTATGACTTTGCAAGTAAAGCCCTGAACCAAATGAGGCGCGGTTCTGGCAGCCTTGTTCCCAGTCCGTCCACCCAACACTTTCCTGTGGCTTATGGAGGACAGACACTCGATGGGGAGGAGGCGATAGCAGTGCCTGCTTATAAGAAAGAGGTAGGTGTTGTTTTAAGTGTTAATACTTGTTCTACATTATTCTTTAAAAGTGTTTTTTTTGGTGATAAGTTTATAACTTGTCCCCGTATCTGTTTATAGATGTTCTCTCTGCTTAATGCATCGCCACCAAGGCTAAAGCGGGATCATGCACATCAGTTGGGCCAAGCAGGTAAACTGGCCTCTTCATGACGTCACAGGAAAGTACTTCAAATCATTATTTGGTGTCTGAGTAATTGTGTCTTTACTCACCAGGATTGGATCAGGACCAACCTTTTAAAAAGGTGCGCAGGAACGAGAGCAGAATCATACAAACGGAGAGGTAAGAACAAAGAGGACAGTTAATATGTACCAGTACATGTAGCTTCGTTTCATGGTTGTAGCTCTCTGCTCGTTTGCACAGACGCATAGTGGTAGAAGCCAACCTGGAACTGGTGGGATAAACTGGGATAACTGGGATTTAATCAACTCAACTTGCAGCTTGTGTCTGTTTACAAACAACCTGAACGCATGAAGCTCTCTATTTCACAACACCCTTCATAGTCTGCTGGTTAGCTGCTGGTTAGCTGATATAATGCTGGTTAGCTGATATGCTGCTGGTTAGCTGCTGGTTAGCTGATATAATGCTGGTTAGCTGAAATGCTGCTGGTTAGCTGCTGGTTAGCTGATATACTGCTGGTTAGCTGATATGCTGCTGGTTAGCTGATATACTGCTGGTTAGCTGAAAGGCTGCTGGTTAGCTGATATACTGCTGGTTAGCTGATATGCTGCTGGTTAGCTG
>JBAMIG010000008.1:1945567-1956516 GCA_037177335.1 Kiunga ballochi
TTTACCCCACAGAGTTGCAGTACCGTAAACCGTAGCGCTCGAGGGAAACCAGCTATTTAATGGCGTTTTAAGAGTTAACCTAGAGCTGTATTATCCATCATACAACAGGTAAAAAAGCACAATGTGGTTTAAGACTTGCCTGCAGGTGAGCCTGTACATTTCCTCTGGAGTTTGGGGTAAGGGCAATGTCTTCTTCTTTGAGCCAGGCCTTGAGCGAGTCCTAACTGCTTTACAGTCGATTGCTAAAAGACAGAGTTTACATGTGAATACCAGAACATGTAGATGACAGCATAGCCACGTGAAACTCAGTGTTTGTCTCTGATGCAGCACAGGATGACAGGATAATCATCCCTCCCTGAAGGAAAGCATTGGCCCTTAAAGGCTTCTGCTATTAAAAGGTTAAATCCGGCTTCATGGTGGACCCCGAGATTCTGAGCTTGAACATCAGGAGGACCCAAATAACCACAAGGCCCTATATATAACTACAATACCTTGCTACACAGATAGGTAAGCAACACTTCTTTGCATGTGCATGTAAATAAACAAACAAAACAAACATGTTTTGGTGTTGTTTGTGGCAATAAATGATTTGATTGGTGGAAAATCACTGCATCATCTGCATATATTAAATTAGGTTCTGGTATTTTTTTATTTAGTTACGAGGAGTTCTTCCTAGATGTTTCTCAAGCCAGATACAAAAAAACATGGTGTGTTTTTCTAAATGATGTCCCCCGCCACAACTAGAAACCTTCCATCAGCATGAAAACACTAAATGTTCATGCAGTGTATTAAAGGTGCTTTTCAGATCACTGGACTCTGGAGTTCTGCTTCATGCATCACGTCAACATTTTGAACATACATTGAGACTGGTTCAGCAAAGAAATGTAATTAGACAGTATCAGAGGAAGAGGGGACAAGAAAGAGTGAAAGGGACAGAGCAAGACAAAAGACAACAGATAAGCGTGTGTCCTACTGGTTTGAGAGACACGAGTAGGAAGATTATGTCATTAAAACAAAGTTCTGTAGCGTACTTAAACACGCAGGTGAGCTCATTTCCTGTCCTTTCATGTACAGATGAAGCAACTCAGTTAAACACAACACATGTATTCAGATTAAAAACAGGATCTGAACAAAATGCTGCATGTAAACCAATCAGCAGAGTAGTTTTTTATCATTTCATTCGGATCAAGAGGAAGGGGTTATAACGGTTCTTTTTCCAAGTAAGGCCATCCATTTCACATGCCACTGACCTCATACTCTAGCCTCTGATGGGATGCACAGGGCAGAATGGACGGTTTTTAATCTGATTTAATCTTTTTATAATATATTAAATAATCTGCTAGTGCAATACAGTCACTAATGAGAAACTAATAGTTAGAAAATTATCATATAGACTGAATAGATTACGTTGTTATGGCTTCCAGTTAAAAGCCATGTTGGGAAAACACATCTATGAGGATCCTGGAAACATGCATGTAAATTAGACACAAAATGGAAAAAAGCTTCTGCACTTGTCTTTAGCATAAATGGGTCTTTATACCAGTTACATCAGAGATCAGCTTAAGGTAACCTCGCACTTAACCTGTATTGCACTGTTGATTTTATTCAATTAAGTTTATTTAAAAAACAAATACACAAGCAAAAATGTGTTTGCTATTCAGAACACAGCTGGACCAAAACTGTATGTGCTGGTATGTGATACAGAAACAGTGAAACATTTGTAAGAACTTTCCTATAGGGAGGAGAAACTGAGACAACACAGTGAGAAATAGCACAGGTTGTGCTATTTGTTTGCATCAGTGTCTTCTTCCATCTGTTTCTGGAAAATCACAATTACTAATAAAATGCTTTATTCTGTTTAAACGTGATGCTTGTAAACACTGCAGGTCCAATCTGAATTGTAATGTCATTGTAGAAATGTTGCACATCTAAGTAAAGCAGGGATGTCTCTGACATTAAGACTGATGTGCTCTCAAATTTGTCCCAGCAGCAAAGTTCAGTTCCAACACAGGCTTTGAAAAATATCACTTTTTCTGAACTGGAAAGAAAAAACACAAATAACTGATATAGTGAGCAGGACTTACTGGTTCCCTCAAGTAAAGCGATGCTTTGTCTTTTTGCATATGCCCGGAGATGATTGGACAAGCTGACTCCACTGTGGAACGTTGCCTTGCAATGGATGCATACTTTCCTGTTGAATTCACCTTTCTCTGTAAAAACAAAGACAAAAAAGTAGGTTAACTTTTCTCCAAACATATTTCAGAATGAATTATAACACAGTTGCGGGTTTACTCTGCTTATACAGATACTGTATCACAACATTACAGCAACATAATTGATGTCTTATGATTAAATATGAGTCTTGACTAAAAAAAAAACCCACTGAATGCATCTTTGTATGATACTGAACAAAGTGATAAAGATCTGCTGAGGATTACTCTTGAGCTCCTGGAGCCCAAACAAAAGCTGTTGCACATGCTGGACAACAATGCTCAATCTATTCATTATGTGTTCAGTCAGAGGCTTCTTCAGCTCCTCTGCGACATGGAATGATACAGGTACAATGTGACAGACTGGCTACCTGTTCTGCTTCTTTGTAATTGATAAGCTTCAGCTTCTCCATGACTGTATCAGACCAAGTGAATATAGACGATTAAAAAACTCAATTTACTTGAATTGTTTCACTCAATTTAATTAGGCTTGTATTTTAATGGCAGCTTAAATATCTGTTTCTAGTTTAATATAATTATGATTACATAGTGAGTAAACAGTTGTCTTTGTGGCTGTGTACGCCACTCTTTCCTATTTTCCAGTATTAGTCAATCCCATTGTACGACTTTATGCCGATGACACCTCCATTTATCATCAGTGTATCTGATAATCAAAGTTCAGATTTCTGCTGCGAACGTGAGCATTTCTATGACTTCTGTGTTGGACTTGGGAGTGAAGAGATATGTCATATTTTTAGTAACTTTTCCCATGTCAATAAAACTGCTAACAAGATAAAAACATTTAGTGCGGTCAGTTTCCTAACACGGGTGTTTGCTTCTTTGTCACTTACCAGACACTGAGTTTGGCAGTGAGGATGCAACTCTTGATCCTGAGCCGTTCTCGCTGTTTGAAGAAACTGGCAACACGTTTCTTGACATCTGAGAGGATCCCTTTACTCTGGCATCTTCCTGACACTTCCTTTTCTTCAGAATTCCTATCAAGGCTGTTGTGCCTGAGAGTGAATTTTTAACATCCAACTTAGTCTCCAGCTGCCCTTTTTCAGATTCGATTTCTGCTAAAGAAAACGTGGGCATCAGTGGTTTGGTATCAGTGCAAACACTTGAAATTGTATGACTTTTGGGGAATCCAGTTGGTGGATGCATGAAACGATTAGCCACATGTAGCTTTGGTGAGACGCCATATTGGAAATGGTTCCGTCTTTTTCCCAGAATCTGAAGGGCTCGCTGGCACTCCTTCTTGTCTCGCATTAATTCACGAAGTAAAATTAATGGGGATTTGTTCTTTGTGGAAAAGCTTTTACCAAGCTTTTTCAGGTGGCCTCGTATGTGATTTGACTGCCCAGTTCTGTTATCGAATGAGTCCCCACATAAAGGACAAGAGTGGATGCCCTTCGTAGTCTCAGACTCTGACTCTAGCTGCAATGCTAAGGGAGGAAAAAAACAACAAAATAGAAAAAAATTAGAAACAAAATTAAACGTACAATATATGTGAAGTGGGTAGCATCAAATATATTATCCAAAGCTACAATATACACAGAGGATCTCCATCTTCTGCCCTCATGAGCAACTGTCCTTCAGTAAACAGTAATTTATCTCACTTGGTAACAAAAAAAAAGCAACAAAAACCTGCAGAACTGTTTCTTATGACGACCAGATTTGGAGACCCCTGATATAAACTACGATTTAAACATTTTTTTCAAAAACTTGGTAATAATTCCCAAACTGTGTGATGTAATATTTCATCAATTAGGGTAGGTAATTGTTTTTTTCCTCTCAAGACTATGCCCCAGTTACAGGCTAAAGTTTTACCTACGGATAACAGTGGATAACTGTTCTTGCCTGCTTGGAGAGCATTAAGAAAACCAGTTCTGTGCAAAAGATAAACATCTGCAGACAGAGGAATTTCTTGATCACGTATGGAAAAAATATGGTTAAAGGAAAAGGCAACACCTGAGACATCTACACTGAGCCACATCTTTATCCATTGATGCAGCATACATTTCGTTAGAAGCACACAAATTATAAAACCAAAATGGGAAACAATACAATGAAGATTGTAAATGAACTGGCAGTTTTACAGAATGGCTGCAACTTTGATGGTAAGAAGTAAGAAGAAGTCTACTCATTAAATAAATATTTTTGCTAGTTTGTAGCAATGTAGTCTGGTGACATTAATAAAAAATATACGTGTGACCTGTCGTCATCAATCACAAAGATGTGGGAAGATGTAGCCACACTTTCCAAGTACATGGAAACTTGTGGCTATAGCACACAAGTAAGACATATAACCACTTAATTTTAATATCTCAAACTCGGGATGAATTATAATTATGTAACTAAACAGTTTTTTACACATCATCTGGAGCAAACAGAGCATGGGGTATTATATTCAACTGTGGCTCTATCAATTCTAAAATAATTAACAGTCTACCTACTCCATGTTGATCCTGAGAGTAGATGTTGGCATGTTATTGGCATGGCTAAAGGAGTGGATGGTCTTTCCCTGGTCTCTTGGCATGATGTCACCAGCAACTAATACAATCCGATAGTGAAGCACACTCCACTTCCTCTGTAGTGGTGGTGACACTGCAGCTGTATAACCAAACCTGCCAGCTCCTTCTTACGCATACCGCTATTGCTTTTGGAAGACAATATTACCTCTCCTCTATGTATTAGCTTAATTTATTTCAGAACTGTCGCTAGAAAAAATGCTAAAAGCCATGAAAATGCCCCAAAATATCAGTTGCTCTAAATCTGATCTAATCCACTGTCAACTTAGAATGTGATCAAGCAAATAAGAAAACAATTCATAAAGTCTCATTTCATCTGAGCCCTATAGGGGTTGGAATGTATTAGATAAAGAATTTATTTATGGAAACATCAAATGCTAATAAGGTCTATCATCCCGACTATCCACACATTCTATGTTGTTTTTTTCAGGCCAAGTTGACTTTAATGGAGTTAAAAATCCACATCTAGGAAATACACTTTCAAGACCACCCATCCTGACCAACAACATAACAAAATTCTCATGACTACAGAATTGCCTCAAAGTGATGTGCAGAAAAACAGTAAGGGCCGAATCTACTAAGATCTCAATTAGCGTTTACTAATTAGCGTGTGGGATCTAGTTAGTGTGGGACCATGGTTAGTACGTGATCTACTAAGATTACTGACGCAAAATGAAGTGCAATGTATCGGAGACTCGACTATTTAAATAAGGATATAGCGTGTGTCATGGTTTGCATCGTGACTACTTCACATAATCGCAAGCAAAAGTATAAGTTTGATTCTCAAACTGCACATGGGTGCAGTCAATTGCTCCTAAAGCACCGGGGACTCCATCTACCTCAAAAAAACCTTGTTTGGTCTCATTTAAGGAATCCCGAGTGCATGGAAACCCAATAAACTTCACCATCTGGCGTGACATAGCATTTAGGAATTCAGTCTACACATGTGAAAAACGTGACTGAGATCCCTGCTGTGTGGCTACTGTGCTGGAATGACCCAGATGCCAAAAACTCTAAACTTGCAAGGAGTTTTATTGCAGGTAATGCGTGACCCCTTGTGGCTCCAAATCTGGGCTGAGTTCCTCCAACAGCTCCAAAATAGCTACGCTGGATTCGGCCCTAAATATGCAGTAGTTTCTATGGTTCTGAAAAGTACCATTAATTAAACCCCCATCTCGACCAGGGGGTCAGGCTTGATACAGGATAGGAACAACACATTTCCACAGGAAAATCTGGGAACAAAGCCAGAAAATGGAATCCAAAGCAGTTCTGCTTTTTTGTGATCCTTTTGTCTTGAATCCAGATCTTATCTATTGCACCTTGAAGGATGGGGTATACACATTTCATGCCACCGATTGACTGAAAGAATTATGACATGCCACCAAACATAACAGTAGAGCAGAAGAGGAAACTACAGCATTTGTACTGCAGAAAATCTTTTACTGTTAATGGGTACATTCACGCAAGCACTGTCAGGTCATCTTCAAACAAAACCAGGACTGCTTCTGATGCGAATGCTCATTTGTAATTGGCGTGGTTGAAAGAAGTAAACTGTAATCTGCTTGAAAATCTGTGATCTAAGTTCACTTACAAAGTGAATCGAGTAAACCAAAAATGAAAAGGTGATGAAGGATCTTTTTTGGTGCATCATGTCAGATAACTTAGTGCCTGTCCAACTCCTGTTGCTGGATAAATTCTACACTGCATTTGGTATGAAAAAAACCCCCAAGACTCCAACCAACACTTGTGGTCCCACAATTGTTTACGTGCAGGGAGCGAGCTGCTTTCAAGCTTGGCCAGCCAATGAGCAATTTTCTTGTTCTCTGTTGTTGTAAACGATAGTTTTGGGGAAATATTTGACAGTTTGGTGGAAAACCAAAGCAAACTAAAGGAAAAAGGAACATTTTACTGAATACTCCCGTAATCAAACTAAGGGTCATTCATACAGGATAATCCGGGAGAATCGGTCCGAATGGATAGTGATTTCACCAAAAATCTTCTTTTGGTTTGGTTTGTGCTTAAACTACACTTAACTCAAGCGGATCAAACCACCTGGACAATATCACATAGTTACAACTGCTCACTAAGGGGCAATACTCCAGCAAAAACAGTTTTACATGTAAAAATTAAAGACGAAATGTCATGTAGGCTTCATGGTGCAGTGGCGGTTAGCACCATTGCCTCACAGTGAGGTGGCTGGGTTGGGCCTCGGCTCGGACAGTGCGGAGTTTACATTTGCTTCCCGGGTTGGGAATGACTACCATGTATCAGGCTGTAAAATTGGTCTTTTTAACAAGGGAGTCTATGGGGATTTGATCATTTTTATTGGAATTTGATTTGATCTAGTGAATTAGAGGGAAACTGCAATTTTTTGCACTTCCACATAGGCTTCTCTTTTGTCCAACGCAGGTTGACGCTTAAATGAAACACAACAGAGATCCCATCCCAATCTAGATCCCTTGGTGGAGACAAGGCTTTGCAAACAACTTCATTTACAAACAGGAACAAATTTTTTGTTAGTTTGTTCATGACATCCCTAAATAACATTGCTCCAATAACTTGTTAAGCAGATGGGCAAACAGGCTTTAATGCACAACTTTACCGTCAAAGGAGAAGACAACATACGTACCTTTTCTCAATCGCCGAAAAGCTGACATCTTCCGTCGAATACGTGGCCTTCTATCTTGAGAAGCTACCTGCTCAGGAGGTACAACATGTCGCGCGTTGTAACTTAGCCCAACCCGATGAAGATGCCCTCGCACATGATTGGACAGCCCCACACCAGACTCAAAGACGGCTGGACAGTATGGACAGTTCTTGTTTTCTGATTCCAACTCCAACAAATCATCTGTGGGGGATTCTCCCAGTGGTATTTGGTGGGGGTCAAAAGTTTCTTGAAATACCTCAGTTTCTATGCATTCTTCCTTGATTTCAGGCTCACTCTGCTCTTGCTCTTCACTCTTTATTTTCTCAAACAGTCTTTTAGATGCCTGTAGCGCACCCCTCATGGACATTCGTCTACTATAAGTGTATATGATGCTTTTTTTCTCTTTTTTGATGCTATTGTCAAAAAAGTTAAGACTGTCATCTGAATCTTTCACCTGGAAAGTGTCTTTTTCGTCATAGTCAGTCAATTCTTCCTCCAGGCTTATCTTCTTAGGACCTGGCAAAGGTTTTGGTAAGATGAAACATGAGTCTTGGTCAGAGGTGTTGCGATATGGGGTGGACATCTTTCGTTTAGACGGTGACTTTTTGACCAATGAATGATTTATATTTGCCTTGGGGCCATTGGTGGAAAAAGCAGAACCCTCAACCTTGATGGGCAATCCTTGCACACCATCCTTACCATTGTTGTTGCTTTTGAAATCCTGAGCATTGATACTACAATTATTGCTTTCCTTGTCATTTTCTGCCATCTTCTTTCCATGGCTTTGACGAGACAGAAGAACATTGATGGATTTGTCGAGTTTGGATTCTGTTAATTGAGACTTGGGACCTCTCTTGATCTTGGTATTTTTGAACAAGTCTAAAATATCACTAGACTCATCGGGTGAAAATGCCTTTTTAGAAATTTGATTTTTTATTGATATCTTCGATGTAAATTCGGTATCTTCAACAGACGCTCTGCAAGTTGACACCTGGAGCTCCTTGGATGACTGTGAGTGTTGCTCATTGTGCTGTTCTGCGGTATATTTATCTAAAGTAAGTTGATGGCGCCGTAGAAGGTGATTTTGAAAAACATGTTTGCTAAAAGCTTTATAATCACAAATGTTACATGGAAAGATGTCCGTTTCATCACTCTGGATGTCTTTTTTAACCGTAATAACAGTGTGCTGCATAATGGTGTGTCTCCTAAGATCATTCTCACTCAGAGTCCTGAAGCTACATTTGTCACATCTGAACTTTCGCTTGTCCTTCTCATGTGTTTTTGCATGTTGAACAAAGGTGTTAGGGCAGTTTGTCCCAAATGGGCACTGAGGGCAGAAAAACTTTGCACTCTCATCCGCTTTCTGTTTATCATTTATGCCTTTGATTTCTTCAGCAATTCTAGTTTTCTTCTGATGGATGGACATATGATCAATTAGCGCATTGCTTTGTTTGAACGACTGTCCACATTCTCTGCATATAAAAGGCTTTGGCAAAATACTTGGAGGGTCCTCATGAGACTTCATATGATGATGCAAGCGATGTTCTTTCTTGAATACGAGTTTGCATTTCGGGCATGGGAAGCACAATGGCTTTCCTTCTGAATTTATTGTAAGCCTCCCCTTCAATGGCGAAATTTCATGATTTATACTATTGTCATGGGAATTTCTTGCAGGTGTGGTGTAAATAATTTCTTTAAAAGCCTTTACATTTCCATTGGGATAGTTGGAAACTTTTCCCGTTTGTGGTGACTGTGGCTTGGAGAAGTTCTGCAACATCCCTCCTTTTCTGGTTTGACTGGAATCTACTTGGCCTTCAGCATCAGATGGTTCCTCAGATGACTGAGGGCTCAGATTATGGTATAAATCTTCCGAGGGATCAACCATGACAACCATGTCCATTTTCCGTTTCCTTTTTCTTTGAATATTGGCGGGACCTACTTCCTCTTTAGGTTCCTCACCAGGAGATTCACTGTTGTTCTCCCAAAGAAACTGCATGAACTCTTTATGAGGATCCCAACTGAGGTCATTAGCATTACTAAAACTATCCAAAGAGTCTTCGGGGGATTCATCATCAAACCCCCAAATTCCTGCGGGGTCAATATCCTGCACAGTCTTCAGTGGGGTAATGCTCTTTTCCTCATCTTTTTCAGAGGAGCTGCTATTGAGTTCATGGGCTTGTGTTGCCTCATGCAAAGAAGCTCCATTTCCCAGGCCAACGGGGGACAACATATCGTCGTTCGATAGTACATCGAGTACGCAGTTTTGTTTCAGAGGCGTAATTCTAAAAGAATCAGTACAAGAAGCTGCTTCTTGTGCCATTCTCACTGGTTCCTGCAGGAGTGCGAAGGCACCAATTTCAGAATCTGCATCTTTGTCATCTTCATCAACACCTGCCAGACATGACATTTTCATTGCCATGACCTAAAAAAGAAAAGTAAAGCCTTCTTAGATATTCATCAATTACGGGTGTTAAGCAACAAAATAAGCAGTAACGGCCTTAGCTTTGCAAGTATATATACATCAAATTTGCATATGGTGAGGAACTTAGCTATCAGGTAGTAAGATGGAAACAGCCATTCCTTAAACAATATAATACAGGCATTTTTGTGTAGGACCAGTGAACTTGTTTAGGGTGTACCCTGCATTTTTCCATTTGCAGTGTTTCCCCTATAAATATTTGTAGCTGTGGCGGCTAGGTGGTGCAGTCATATTCCTGTAAGGACCTGTGACTGTTCTACGGTAACCAGTGTCGACTTCATTAGCCTACCTTTAGGACCTTAACCTTTCATAGCATTGTGTTTGCTGTTTATCATCAAATAAAAAAAATATCTATTGCACTTGTAAAATCAAAGCAATTTGTCAGCAACTCAGTTGTCTTTTAACCAACTCTACATTATGTGTCCATGTGCAGAGCCTGACAGCCAAAGAGTAGTTGTGTATCTGGAGGCGGGAATCTTGGTTACATTAGTTTATTTAAAAAAAAAAATAATTTTTCATGTGAAACTATTTAATTTTCTGCATGTTGAATGTGGGGTGTCATTGTAAAGTAAATACTGTTTAAATACTGCCTTAATTCTTTAATCATTTAAAGCTCAATCTAAGAACAGCTAAACAGGAAACTCACATTTTTAATATCTGAACTCTTTATCTGACCCTTTAACAGTTAAATTAACAAATTTCTTTAGTTATTTTTACCATTTATTACCACGTGTTGGGTCAAAGTTATTGAACTGTAGTCGTTTGTTTTTGGTATTCACCAGGGGGCAGGAGACCAGTACCATATGGTACACAACAGGGTTTTTAAAAATGTTTCTACCATAAAGTGATGCAAAAATTTGGGATGTTTTATTTTTCAAATATATGTTGTGTCAACTATATATTTCATTTCATAACTCAATGCTTTAAAATTAGTTAGATTAGGTGTAAAAACTACATAAAGACTACATGGATACATTGCTACAAACCTTTAAATTTATGCAAGGACAATAATTACTAAATGAAAAAAACATACAACAAAAATCTGAGATATGAGTCTCTTAACAAGCAGCCAATCAATATGC
>JBAMIG010000008.1:1966471-1978068 GCA_037177335.1 Kiunga ballochi
TCCATCCATCCATCCATCCATCCATCCATCCATCCATCCATTCCATCCATCCATCCATCCATCCACCCATCCCAGATGTCCTGCACTACAGCTACATTTACCTGCTTGTCCTGGGGGATTCTGGGATCGTCAAGCCAGTCGAGAGATATAATCCCTAAAGTGTGTCTTGGGTCTTCCCTGAAGTGTACTCCCTGAGGGATGAGTCAAGAACAACTAATCTGGGAGTCACATCCTAATCAGATACTTTCACCCTATCTTTATCGGGAAGCCAAGCGTTCCCAGCTTTTTACCACACCATCTGAGCCGACCCAGGTGCTCTGCCCCTCTCTTCACCTCTCTTTAAAAGACCAAGACATAGTGTCCCAGATTTACAGCCACTAGTCCGATGGCAATACGACCCAGTCAATAATTGAACGTTGTCATGCTGTAGAGTGTCCTGGTACCAAGTGCACGTGTAGACACTTATGTCTGACAAGGTGTTTGTTATGGACAATATGGAAGAACACAGAAGTCCAATAAAAACGCAGCTGGGACTCAGCATTTAAGTCCCCCAGCACAATGAGGGAGCCCTCCTCCACCACTTCCTCCAAGGACTCCAGAAAGGGTGGATACTCTGAACTACTTCTTAGTGCATAAACACAAAAAACAGTCAGTCCCTGTCCCCGTCCCCGTCCCCGTCCCCTACACATGAAAGTGGAGGAAAGCTACCGTCTTGTCAGCCACAAAGTGCAGGCATCAAGTCAGAGGGCAATGAGTGTGTCACGCCACCTGCTCAGTGCCTCTCACTGAGTGCAAGCTGTGCATCAAGATGAGTCCAACTATATGTAGCTGGAACTGCTTAACCTCACACACAAGCTGAGGCTCCGTCCCCATCAGAGAGGTGATATTCCATCCCTAGAGCCATCTCATGCAGCCGAGGATCACACTGCCGTCAGTCATCTAGCTCACACTGCATCTTTTTGTGCTGTCACCGGCCAGGCTCCATGGACAGCCTGACCACCATGCCTCCATGCTCCCCTTCCAGGGCTGGCTCTAAAGGTGCGGCCCAGTGGCCCATGTAGATGTGTGCCAGCTTGGGCGCCTGCGCTAGCCAAAAAGCAAGACTGTGGACACTAGCTCCTGAAAAAAGGACGTCACATTTTGCTATCTGCACACAAGGATTACTGTCTGGTTGTGAGCAGCTGTGAAAGAATCATTCACAAAGGGAGCAGAAGAAACATCAACTACATGAGTCAGGGACCTTGATACGGGCCGATGTGATGCAGCTGTGACAGTGATGTGTACTTTAGCGCCACTCAGCAATAAAACCAAATTATAATAAGGAAAGAAGAAAACACCATGAAGGAGCTGGAGGTTGAGGAGGCCACTGTGTTCTTCATCTGCATGACAGGTTTATTAATAATGGACGATCACAACAGGAGATTGAGGCTGAGAGAGCTCAGAGAGTCAGGAGGAAAAGAATCAGCAGCATCTGATGCAAATAGACAGTATCTCTGCAGCGTGTCTGGGCTCCTAATCATGGCCATGATGAAAATGAGCTTATTAGTGTTTATCATCACTCACCTGACCTTTTAAAGCCACATGTAGGCGTGACATGACGCTCCTTCACGTGCACCAGTGTTAGTATTGATCCTGATTTATAAACAGAAATGGGTGGGATCAGCATATACACTGTTTTTTAAATTGGGAAGTTTTTGTGTGCAGCATTTCCTGTTTTCCCTTATGTACGCAACCTTTAGTCATCTTTGCTACATTTTACAAATGGTATAAGCAATAAATACAGCTAGATATTCAGAGATTAGGCTGTTCTTCTACAATCCGGTTCCTGGAGTTTCCTTCAGTGTGACTGATGAAGGAGCTTCTTTCCAGCTGTTCCTGCTGTGATCACTCCCAGTTTACCCCCTGCGGATGCTGTGCTTTTCACCAGCTGAAGCAGAATTATCTGTGACTGTGTGGGAATTTAATACTTGGCCGTAGTTCTTATAGATCCTGATTTATAAATAAATCCTTTTTTATGAGGTGTACATTTAAAGATGGTCATCTAGGAACTGAAACATTAAAACATGCTTGTTTTGTTTCAATTTTAGGATCTTCTGGATGTGAAGTTTTGAGACCAGTGTCAGAAATCCGTATCCTTTTTTTTCCCACAATTACAAATGGCTGAAATGAACCAGAATGCTGAAAATGTCCTTTCACAAGAGTTGGACTTCCTGAAACAAACCATCCAGCAGTGAAGTTCAGATCCATCTTCAGCGAGTTCCCCTTTTTCAACTACGTTCAGTCCAAAGCTTTAGATGATGTAAGCGTTATGTTCATAAAAAAAACCTTACAGACAATAATAGCTTCAGTGGTCTTATGCTTACATCTGTTTATTGATTGTTCACAGGTTCTTTACACAAACAAGAACTTTGTGTCGTGCGCTCCAACTGGATCAGGCAAAACCGTTCTGTTTGAGCTGGCCATCATTCGCCTGTTGATGGAGACTCCAGAGCCCTGGAGAGATGTCAAAGCTGTATATAGTGAGTATATATTACAGATGGACAAAGCTTGGTCCTGTGATGGACCTATCCAGGGTGTCCCCCGCCTCTCGCCCAATGATTACTGGGATAGGCTCCAGCTACCTGCGACTCTGAACTGGAATAAACGGTACAGATAATGGAGGAGAAAAGCTGCCCAATATACTTTGATCCATTTGCAGAGCGTTGTTATGTAATGATTTTATGAAAGGATAAATATTTTTATACTGTTTGTCCAAACACTGAATTTTGTTGGACTATTTTTTTCTGGCTCCACAAAGTCCTCTCCAGCACATCCCAAAGATTCTCAATCAGGTTCATCGATTGCAGACCGAGCCGTTGCAGAAGGCGTAGTATGAATAAAGGAGAAAATGTTTGCAGTTAAAATATTGGGCTGGTTTTTGGCAAAGCTCCCCAATAAATACAAAGCAGAAGATGAAGCGAAGCAAATCAGGCCAAAGAGTAGAAAATATGACAAAGCAGCTTCTCCTGCACAACAGCTGGTTGTGTGGAGAGATGCAGGGCTAGCAAGCTAAGACACCACTTAGAGACAACATCCAGAGTCAGTGGACTTTGACACCGTTGGTGGACACGCTTTACTGAAGCTGCATCCGTGGCACCACATGCTCAACTCGCCTCCTGCAAAGTTGCCTCCTGAGTGGTTCAGTGTAACACGCTGCACATTACTGTGGAGCAATAATACCTCATCATGCAATGAACATGGTCCAGCCATGACTGATCCAGCAGCCAGCACACTTATAGATTGTCCACTTATACAACCAGCAGACATGTTTGTGACATGTGAAAGGATCCAGAGGAGCAGCCTAATGATAAAGAGCCTGACATCCTCTGCAGATGGATGAAGCTGCAGACGGTAACAGATTTCTTACTGATAGCTTATGTCAGAGTCACTCATGAAGATGTGATGAGGGAGGCATTTATTGTCTGCAAACAATCTTCTGGCAGATCCTCAGCAGAAGAACTGATCATAATCATTGACTCATTGATGTCAATCTGAAATAAAGACTGGGGATCTGCACAGAAGGGGTGCAGGCTCTGTCTGGGAAGCGAGGAGGGCTGTGAGCGCTCGCCAAGCAGATGCTCTGCATGATTCACCGTGAAGCGCTGGCAGTCCCGAGCTGAATGATGTAATGACTGATGTCATTGCCACAGTCAACTATATCAAAACAGGACCTGCACGGATTCCTGTGGCAGGAAGTGATTCTGACCACACAGATGTTCTGTTTCACAGCCAGAGCCGATGGCTGTCAGGTGGGAAGGTGCTGTCCAGGGTCTCTGACCTGCCAGATGAGATCCGGATCTTTTAGAGGGAAGAAGGGAGGTTTTTTTAGCCATCCGATTTCAGCATAACGTTTTAGTGAATTTTTCACCTGGAAGACAATTTTTTCTCCACTTTCCTTCCAGTTTTTAATAATACTTCCAACAAGGTCATTTAAGAAGAGCATCAGTAGGGATAAAGTTCTTGCAATGGAACGTCATCATCTGCAGGAATTGTCTCTTACTTGTTATGGATGCTTATTACAGCGAGGTGTAAGCTGTTGCTGTTTATCATCAGGGAGACGAACACTACCCTGATGTAACACATCTAAATGTACTTTTTTGTAAAACAGGATTCACAGCAGAAGCTTTTTATAAAACAGTCAGACGGGTTTGTTTTTTTTACCAGTGGCTCCCATCAAAGCTCTCTGCAGCCAGTGCTTTGAGAACTGGAGGAAGAAATTTGGTCCTTTGGGGCTGAGCTGCAAGGAGCTGACCGGTGACACAGAGATTGATGACTTCTTTGAGATTCAGGATTCACAAATCATCCTTACTACACCTGTGAGTGTTTCTTCTCAGCAACCTAATCAAACAAGTGCAACAAAAATGGAAGGAGAGGAATGACTAAAAGCCCATATCTGAAATTGATTCACAGTTTTTTTTAAGTTAATTAATACATTAATAATATACATTTCTGCTTTTTGTCTCAGGAAAAGTGGGACAGCCTGACGAGGAAATGGAAGGACAACTGCTTGCTGCAACTCGTCAGACTCTTCCTCATTGATGAGGTTTGAGATATTTAACATCATGATTTAACACCAGTGGTCATTTAACATCACCCCTGTGTTTTATACGTTATTATGGGCTGTAAAGCTCTGCTTTCAGAACTCAAGTACATGTAAATGAGATCTTTCTGTGATTAACTTTCTACTGAAGGAAGGCAAAATATGAACTACTTTGTTCACAAAAACTAAAAATATAGACATCAGTAGAGACTTTCAGTTGGTTCAGCATGATAAAAATCTAACTCTGTCCCAAAAATGACTTTTGATTTTCTTATGATTTCTGAGGGTGGGACTTTATATATATGTGTGTATATGGGAAAAATCAATATGTGGTCTCACTAAATTTAAGTTTAATATTTTTTAAATAAATAAACAATAACTTACTTTAGGTCCGCTTCATACTGTTGACTGTGTGATGTTTCTAGTGTAAGCTGTGGGATGAAACCTGTTCTTCAGGTGCATGTTGTGAAAGATGCAACCCGCGGTGCCACCTTGGAAGTCGTGGTGAGCAGGATGAAGGCTGTTAACACCTGCAGAACATCACAGAATCCAGAAGCTGCAGTCTCAATGAGATTTGTGGCCGTATCCGCCACCATTCCTAACATAGCTGATGTAAGTAGCAGAGAAATGGAGTCCATCACAGAATGCAGCTCCATGCTTCATCCAAACCTTTCTTTATCAGATAGCAGACTGGCTGTCAACTGAGAGCGGACCGGCCACATATCTGAATATAGACGAGAGCCACCGACCAGTTAAGCTCCGGAAGGTGGTGCTGGGCTTCCCCTGCAGCCCAAACCAGACAGAGTTCAAGTTTGACTTGTCTCTTGACTACAAGATGGCCAACATCATACAGACTTACTCAGACCAGAAACCGGCTCTAGTGGTGCGTATGTCTAAAGTTTATGCTTCATGAACCCAGGAGTGGCACTAGTAGTAGTAGTTATGAAATACATGTATTAAATCCTTAAATTCTTATATGTTATGGTGCTTTGTTTTGAGTATTTTAGCTTTCTTTTGTTCTATTTTAAGGTAATTGAGCAAAGTGGTCTTTCTTTTAGCTTTTAGCATGCTAATGTCCCTCTGGGTTACATAAGGTTTGTGTGTTTTTCATGGTGCAGACAGGATAACAAACGTTCATCAGTGCTTTCTGTTTGAGCTGTAGCCTGTAGCCTCTGTCTCTCCTCTTCACGTCTCTTAATGCACCATGCAGTTTTCTTTTTATTCATCACTGATGCTTTATGCATGAATCAGCAAGGATGCTGTTTGTGTTTGTCAGGTAGCAAAAATATGCCTTGTTACCGGGGCAAAGGAGACATGAATAAACTGGCCTCAAGTCTAAACAACTGTTTTTACTTTATGCATTGTTTACATCATGATTGTTTTTCAGTTTAACCACTGGCAGTAATAATTTGGATACTTTAGAAACTTGCTTTTACTGGTGGTTTTTACTGGTGCTAGGAGGAGCCAGGCCTTCTTAAGTGGACACTATGGTGTTTGGATGAAGAGCTGTTTTACTTTAGTTTGACAAATAAACAAAAATATTTATTCAATTAAATTTAATTAAATTTGCAGTCAATAAATCTTAAGTGCTAATTTAATATTTTTCCTTCTATGGTCACCAAAAGAAACATGATTTTTCCTAATAGTTTAACTTTTAAACAAAGTGATTCTTTGTCTTTTTATCTCTGTCATAAGATGAAAGTATATTTTCTTTCTGCAGTTTTGTTCTACAAGGAAAGGAGCTCAGCAGTCGGCTGTAGTTCTGGCCAAAGATGCCCGATTCATCATGAGCATTGAACACAAGCAAAGGTTTGCTCCTGACTTATCCACAATGTCCTGCTAACACATCCTTTCATTACAGTCATATAAGTCTGCTCTGCTTCCCTCTGCAGATTGATCCAATATGCAAACTCTATTCTGGATTCAAAACTAAGAGGTAGTAATCATTTTCTAACTCTTTGTACACACATTAGCACCATTTTTTAGCAGATGTTGGATAGGATGACAACAAAGCTTGTGTGTTTTTAGCTTAGCTTAAACCTAGTTTAGGTTCAGTGTCCATATTTTAACTTGTTTTGTGCCAGTTGTTCACAAAAACGAAGTCCAGAAATACAGACATGTTGCAGCTGAAGTCTTAATTCTTTTGTTAAATCTTTAACAAAACGTTGCGTTTTGCTTACCATGCAGATCTGGTGACGTTAGGAGTTGGTTTCCACCATGCAGGAGTTGATCTGTCTGACAGGAAGGTGATAGAAAATGCCTTCACCGTGGGAGACCTGCCTGTTCTCTGTGAGGCTAAATCTCATTTCAGACACAGCTGTAAAATCATTTCATGTCTAAAAAACTAAAGGCTTGCATCATAAAACATGTTGGTTTCTGTAAAAGTTTTTTCTTTTCAGAAGTCTGATCTGTTGTGTGGTTTTAGTTACATTTAATGGTAATATGACATTAAAAAGATACTGACTTTAAAGTTTTTATGCACTCAAACAAACTGCTCTAAGATGAACTGGAGACTTACTAAAATAAAAGGCAGAAAAAGTGGCTCATGCCTGTGCATATTTTTTTCCTCTTTAGTCACTACCAGAACTCTGGCCATGGGAGTAAACCTGCCGGCTCACCTGGTGGTGATCAAATCCACAATGCAGTATGTTGCAGGCTCCTGTGAGGAGTACAGCGAAGCCGACATGCTGCAGATGATCGGCCGAGCCGGACGACCACAGGTGAAGACAGGGTTTTTTTATTTGTTATCAAATGTAACACAGTTATAAAATTACACAGTAAAAACACAAATAAAACATATATGAAGACAAATGCTCATATGCTATAAAACAGGTGCACGTAGTGGTTTCTGCCTCAAAAGAAGTCCATTAAACCTATTGATCTGGGTCAGGTGTGAGGCAGCAGTTTGTATTATACATAGATTTATCTGTTGTTGTTTGTAAAGCACATCATTTGTACAGAAATGTTGAATAAATGTTTAAGCAGTGTAAATAATCACAAGCAGTCAGATGTTCACACTTCATCTGCTGCACCTCTCTTTCCATCTGCAGCATAGCTGCTCATTTCCTTCATAATCTGAATTATTCTACTGTCATTTAGAGACGCCTTCATCCAAAGTGACTTACGCCTTCATTTTAACCACAACTATTAACATAACATGCATGTTTTTTTAAACTTGTTTTTAGATATGGTCTTTTACAGCAAGGATTACAGCAACTAACTAATCAGTTACTGACCATGGTAGTTGTTTACATTGTCTGATACTACCACATTTCTGTTTGTTCGCTCTTCACTCATTCAGTAACGGGAACGACACGAGACCTCACTGAACAGTATGATAATGATGCAAGGTCTTTTTAAAGATTCAGGATCCTCAGAAGAATTGCCTCTTCAATCAGAATCACTTTGCTTTTATATTTTAGTCTAATTTAGCAATAATGAAATATGTGTTGGTAAAAAATGTTCTTGTGTTTCATAAAGATCTTATTTTTATCCCTTTTTAAAACCAAAACAAACAAATCAAGTAAAAGCAGTCAAACGGCTGTACCTCTCCACTGCTCTTTCCTCTACATGTGTTACATAATGATGAGATTTTTCCTGCCGTGTGATTGGCTGTGAACTCTTCCTCATCAGCAGCAGCAGCAACTAAAGATTTAGCTCCACAGCAGGGGTGTCCAGCGCCGGTCCCTGAGGGCCACAATCCTGCAGGTTTTCCATGTATTCCTGGTCCAACACAGGTGACTCAAAGTAATCAGTCGTTATGCTGAACTTCACTGGTTTTGTGTTCATTTAATGGAAACCAGGTGTGATGGAACAGCAAAGATCAGCAGGACAGCAGCCCTCCAGGACCGACTAGGACACCCCTGTTCTATAGGCTCTCCATTTGCTTCAGATAAGAGTCAGTAAATGTGTACCTTTTATTCATTTTAACCTGGATGTAGCAGGGTATTACTCTGAAACCTTGTATGAACCTGTAAACCTTGCGTGAACCACCTTCATTTATTTTCCCTTGACAATGGTCACACTGGGATCCATTACAGTAGAATGATAGACTCTCAGTAATGGATGTTTATCACCTTCATACTTGTTTCTGTTCTCCTTTAGTTTGACACATCGGCCACCGCAGTGATTATGACCAAGTCTCAAACCAGAGACAAGTACATGAAACTTATGACAGGGATCGAGATCATTGAGAGCAGGTACTAACGTGCGAGTCACTCTTCCCCACATGAACATAAACACAACAGAGAAATAATCCTGCAGGACATTATCTGTATCCTAAGCTTACATGGTCACCTAGTGGAGCACCTGAATGCTGAGATAGCTCTTCAGACCATTAGCGATGTCAACATGGCTCTGGACTGGATTCGCAACACCTTCCTCTACATCAGAGCTCTGAAGAACCCCACACACTACGGTGAAAGCACCAAACACAAATCAGACTACATCACGTGCCAGCATTATGGTCGGCCCTGTTTCATAGGGAAATATTTTGGATCAGCTCTTTATTTCTTATCTTTTCAGGTTTCTCTGCCAACTTGGACAGATGTGGTATTGAAGCAAAACTACAAGGTGAGCAACAATTGTCTGTTCCAGCAGAATTAGCATACGGTTAACATTATTCTCCTGATAACCATTATGTTTGTTTTTTATCGCCTTGTAGAGCTGTGTCTGAAGAACCTAAACGCTCTGTCCTCTATTGATTTGATCACAATGGACGAGGACATCAACATCAAACCAACAGGTAGAATGTCGTAGGTCTAAATGACTCATTTCACATACTACTGCTATTACTACAAATAATAACAAGAAGAAGCAGAAAAGAAGGATTTTCATCTTGAAACAGTGATTTATTTTTTTATACATTAAATTGTTGTGTTGGAGACATATAAACTGACATTTGTTCCTGGCAGAGGCTGGCAGGCTGATGGCTAGATACTGCATTGCCTTTGACACCATGAGACAGTTCTGTGGAGTGACTGGGACTGAGACACTGTCTGATTTGGTAAGTTTTTCCTTACCAATAAGGATGAGGTACATCCAAATTTTGTTGTGTAAATATGGGAACAATATGTGTTTTATTCATTTCTAGAGATTATGTTCTATTAAATGAAAAACAGTCATTAGTCATTCAACCTGTGCTATAAATTCAATTTACGTTCATATGATTCACAGCTTAGTTATCTCACATTAAAATCCTGATCAATCCACGCCGGTTCAATGTGATCCACAGCAGCTCAGTTCATAAAAACACCGTTTATTCTAGTAAATACATACAAAGTTTATCTTTGCTTAACTTAGCTTAGAAAATAAAGCAAATAAACAGTAAATTGTATGTATATTTAAGGATTCAAAATGCTTATCATGAAAACAACGTGTGTAGAAGTTCAAATAAGAAGTGCTTCCTTATGTCAAGTACCAAGTACCATTTTCTATAAGTGGTGCAATCCCAACAAATGTAGGTACTGTTTATCCCCATTTGCACCTATAACCATGCTCCTGTCATACCATTATAAAATAATAAAACTATCTGATTTTTTTATTTACTTGCCTTAGAAACAGAGTTTTTTTCCCACTGCTGGTCAGCTTCTGCCTGAAACATACTGCAGTTTAATCACTATGTTGTGTAGAGGGTGTGCTGTGTTTTCATTACAGTCAGTTTCAGAGGCTCCAGAGCAGGCCCATGCTACAACTACTGCCATAGATGAAATATGACACCAGTTTGTGATCAGCTGATCGGCCACATTTCTCTAGCTGTGTACGTTTATTGTTCAGCAAAGAATGAGCAAACTGTCGGTTCTTGCTTTACATATTTAGAAAATATTGCTTTTAGATGCACGAGCAAAGGTAGGCAGCATTTATCAGTCTCATATCAGTCACACCCATCACTGACACTAAAACTCCGTTAGATATGGTTTTCCTTTGTTTCTTATTATTGTTTAGTATAAATGAGGTTTGCTAGTAAGCATCCACCAATCATAGGAAGGCCTGGCAGAAAGATCAGATTCTATGGGGATTGAAATAGCAAAGTAAGCAATCGTGACTTCTGTGAATCACTGGTGCAGTGCAGATGTTGGAAACACAGCACATGGAGGGACACTGGGCAGGAAAAGGGTAGGACAAATGAGAGCTGACATATAAAATAATATTAAACAAGATCATATTACATAACAAGTGATCATTTAATTTATTTTAAGTAAATAAAATCAGTTAAAATCATTTTAACTGAACCCCAAAGTAAATCTCACGTTTCAATGAGGCAGCAACAGTATCCTAATACATGTTGTGGTTGCAGAGATATTAAATTATCCAGTTTCATGCAAAATAGGTTTAAGGTTCAAAGGGTTAATACTTAATCTCTACAGCTTTAAATGTGTTTGCAGATCAAGCTGGTGTCCATGAGCAGAGAGTTCTGCGACATTAAGCTGAGAGTGAATGAGAGGAGAGCTTTGAACACTTTGAACAGAGACAGGAACAGAACCACCATCAGGTCCGACACATTAAAAACATCTGCAGCTTCATTCTTCATCTTCATCCTCACAACATCTGCAGCTTCATTCTTCATCTTCATCCTCACAACATCTGCAGCTTTATTCTTCATCTTCATCCTCACAACATCTGCAGCTTCATTCTTCATCTCCATCCTCACAACATCTGCAGCTTTATTCTTCATCTTCATCCTCACATCTGGTTGTTACAGTAAACAAAACGCTTCAGAACAACACAGTCACTTAGATATGTTTTCATTTTCCAGATTTCCCCTGGAGGGAAAAATCAAAACCAGTGAGATGAAAATAAACTGGTAAGTTTATACACTTATATATTGCTGAGATAGTAGGGTTACGGCTCAGTATCATTGATCGTTGTGTGTGTGTGTGTGTTTGTAAACCGTGTGAATCAATCCATCCATCCATTTTCTGCCGCTTATCCGAGGTCGGGTTGTGGGGGCAGCAGCTCAAGGAGGGAAGCCCAGACTTCCCTCTCCCCAGCCACAGTCACCAGCTCATCTGGGGGGACC
>JBAMIG010000008.1:1981486-1993949 GCA_037177335.1 Kiunga ballochi
GCAGAGTGCATGTTAGTCTTCTGTAGCTCTGCAGAGTGCATGTTAGTCTTCTGTAGCTCTGCAGAGTGCATGTTAGTCTTCTGTAGCTCTGCAGAGTGCATGTTAGTCTTCTGTAGCTCTGCAGAGTGCATGTTAGTCTTCTGTAGCTCTGCAGAGTGCATGTTAGTCTTCTGTAGCTCTGCAGAGTGCATGTTAGTCCTGTCCTTCAGGCTCTTACACGGACACCATGTGTCTCCTCTCCAGGTAAAGTAGGTGTAACTCTGGGACGGAAGAAATCTGCAAACCAAGAATCCAGTTTCTCATCCTACTTGGATGATCTAAGAAGCAGGTGCGACACACTGGTCCAGACACCTGTTAAACGACTCAAGGTGAGCAAGCCTCTTATTTTCATAACAATATAAACATATTTTATTCATCTATAACTAATCTCATCTCATGATTGCATCACAAACACCACAGCTGTTAGAGCGTGTCCACTGCTGCATCAGATGCTAAATAATTAGCAAAACCTCCATTTTTATGCACTTCTGAGCCGTTTGTTGTCCTGTCTTCATTCCTTAGGTGAAAATGAGAGAGGAGTCTTTACCTGTCAGCATGCAGGAGTTTGTTCACCAACCCAAAGCAATACTCCCCTCTGCTTCCTGGTTTTTACATATTTATTTATATGTTTGTTTTTTTATTGAATGGTTCTTAACTTCTTGAGGCTCAGAAGCAGCTGTCATGTTTCATGTTTCCTTCATGCTCTGCATCATTTGATGTGAAGGCGTGGGGTGAACCGGATCAACCTGACTGCGGATGACGCCACTCAGCTATCAGAAGCAGTGTGTCTTTATCATCCTTACCCAGGTAAACAAGCTGCACAGACTCTAAACAACAAATGTGTCTTTTGACTTCAACGGTTGACCTTTTTTATTGTTTACAGATCCTGATGCTCCTCACATCCCTGCTACTCATCTTCATCATCAAAGTATTTGGGCAAACTGCATTAGGAGTTAATTTAGGGGCCAAATAATGGATTGAATTTTATAGAAATGATTTAATGTGAAAACGATAGTGTGGAGTAAAGGCTTCTGAAACGTAGAATAGCAGACCAGTAACCCTGAAGCAGGTATACCAGTATTAACTGAAATATAATCAGTTAATAGATTTAGCTGTAACAGGGAGCTCATGGGAGAGGTTAAAGGCCCTCAGTGGTTCATTTCTGTTAGCTCACTGGAGACACACGCTGGTGCTTTCACTGACAAACATCCATCTCTGTAACAGCTAGATGTCCTCCTACACCTCAGCGGACATAATCATGTTTGTTATTTTTGGGGTAAAAAAGCTCTGTGTGTGTGTGTGTGTGTGTCACCAAACATTCATTACTGATTATTATCTGGAAATGTAAAATACAATATTCCAGTAACTTTATGTAGAGTTAGAAGTTATTTTGAGGGATAATGAGAAACACTGGAGAACCTAAAAGTAACGTTTTTGCTTCTAGAAAAAATCTAAAGCTACCCACATATTTCCAGATGATCCTATATCAATAGTTTTTATTCCTGATTCTATAAACGTGAAAGCAAACTCTCCTGTTCACGTGTTTGCCAGTGTGGATGATCCCAGAAACGAGCCAAGGCTACAGAAGCTCAAACCAGGGTCTGGACCAGATGAGCACAAAGAGCTCAGCTAAAGAGTCGCCCGTAACACCGGAGCAAGGAGCTCTCTGCAGACAGGCTCCATCGCTCCACATACCAGCTGTCAGCTTTGATCTTGGGAATGAATGGGATGACTGGGGTGACTTTGATGAAGAAAACTTGCTGCATGCCAGCGAGACATCATTAAATTTGTGTAAAACTCAGATCCAGCAGAGTGTTGATCACAGCATGTCAGGTAAAGTGAACGTTTCATGTATTTAATCTCTTCATTCACTGGCAGGTTTTTATCTCATTACAGCTTCTTTCCAACAAATGCACAGCCGTGTTTGTAAGCTTCTGTCTGCAACGTGTAGAATTAGTATATTGGACTATCTGTCAAGCTTTTATTTTGTTATGACTAACTTCCTCTGTTTTGTGCAGGGCATGCTGCTGCACCTGCACAGGTTTTCACAGGTTCGCAAGCCAAGCACTGTAAAGCCACCATCACTGCATCGCAGAGGTAAGTTCAGATATGGATCAGATCTGTGAGCTTTTAACAGAACAGTTGGTTTGCAAAATGTCCGATACGTAACATCTGCCATATTTTTATGATTTAGTTTGATTTCAGCAAGCAGAGGTCTTCAAATCAGGAAACGGGTACCAACTCCAGTCAGTAGGACTTTCACAGAACAGCAGAGAGCCTCACCCGACGTGGTGTGTGTGTGTGTGTGTGTGTGTTCTTTCAGATATATTTTAATAGTTAAGAGGCAGACATGCAGGTCATGCTTTAATGCCTGATGTTGCATATTAGATGCAAACATTTTTACATCTTTTTAAAAATAATTTTTTTCTTTTTTTTTTTTAGCTATTTTTGTGCTTTTTTTTTACCGTATCTGTGTTTTTGTTAAATTGTAGATACATTCTGGGGTTTTGTACAAAGCTCAGATTAAAACTTGTTTCATTTATGGACCTAAAAAATGTGATGCACATGGTAGCTACTTGTTGTCCCTCATGCAGAGGACAGATACTTTCAGAGAGAAGATTGTGGAACCATCAGCAGAAACTCTGAAAGCACCTCACGGACTGCAGGAAATGGAAAGGTTGGGTTTCTTTCTCACACATGTCCCAGCCAATGCCAGCTCATCTGTCAGTAAGAGGTACAGTCCTTCACAATTATTTGTTTTTCACTTCATTTTATTGTTTTATTGATTACGTACAGCACTTTGTTGCAATGGAAGTAGTTTTAAAGGGCTTTATAAATGAAGTTGAGTTGAGTCAGTTCAACATTTTTCTTAGTAGATAATGTAAAATTCTTCATAGGCTCTGTGATTTCATTGAAGTGTTTTTTTTATATATATGATTAATAAACCTGTTTCCCTTTCTGTCTTTTCTCCTTTAAAACAAACAGCAGCAAAGAGGAGGAAGCTTTTATTAGCATATTTGATGGTATATTTTAGGACCATTGTTGTTCTCTGGCATAAAGTCCATGATAGTTCTGTTTATAAAGCTGTTGAATTAGTATGAATTCTTGTTATATATTTGTAGTGAATTAAATAAGTTAACCTCTGTTATTCTTGCTGTGAATACAGTTGTATTTATGCACTTATGTATTTAATAAAGTGTATTGTTGGTTAGTTGACTTCAGGAAGTAGTGTGATGTCATATATTTTGGGTCAGTAAGTAGATTTGTTATGAGATAGTTATTTATTCAAAATAAATTGTTAGCTGTGTCCAACCATTTTTCTTCTTTTTGGTGTTACTGTTTTACCATTATTTACTGTATAATGGACTATATTGATCCTTGTTCATGAATAAATAAGAATGTTTGGATCTGTCCCGCTTTCCTCCCTCTTTCTCACTAGTCTTCGCACTTCCAGTGGAGCCAGATCATATATCTACGTCAGTCCCTCCTTCCACTATGATTGGTGGAAATTACTATCATGGGATTTGTCCTGAGTCAACGCGAGATTTCCATACGTCACTTTTAGCGCGTAGTTGGCGGAAAAAGTTTGAACAGTATTTTAATAAGTTGGAGTCTGAAAGTTATTATGGTATTTTATATTTTGTTTTAATTTAGGCAAGTATGGTGAATAGATGAGGCTGTAAATCGTAAAACTATTAAACTTTGGAACTAACTAAAAGGTCAGTAACGGTAAGCTACTTTTTGTTTTGATCAACGTGCTATGGTTAGCTAGCATGACAAATTGAAGTAATACCGATTTTTATTAAAATGTGACTTTAAAATGTCTACATTTCAAATTAAACTCCCTGCATTCCACCAACAAGCCTTGCTCTTTTGGAATATGCTTTTTAAACATAATTTTAGTTCCCATAACATCCCGTAATGGAACAATAGAGTTATTCTAAACCACAGGAGATCAGTGTTTATGGAAGACTGGATGGATAAAGGCATATGGTCAGTAGCGCATTTGATATAATGAACCCTAAAGACTTCAATACAAAATATAACTTAAAATGTGACTTATATACCTTCAACCAACTAATATGTAGTATTCCTGTTCAATTTTTACGCTTATATCAAAACAATAGCTAATCTCTCAGACCCTTCACTATAGACTGAGTCAACCTGGGTATTAAATGCAAAAAAACACATTTTTGAGGAACTAATTATGCAGTAATCTGAATCCAGGTAAAACCAAATTTTCCTTCTCTCTTAGAGAACATGGAAACAACATAATGCAATTTACCCCTCAAATGTCTTTATAAACAATAGATTTAAAATAAAAGTTGACTGCTTTCTATGTGCTAACAAGGAAACAGCAGAACACGTGTTTTTCAGTTTTCCCTTGGTTAGGCCGGTCTGGCAGTCACTATCTGAGTATCAAGTTTAAATCCATAAACTATCATACACAGATGTACAGCTAGAACTAAAACTCTGCTTTTGATTAAGAAAAGTATTAATATAATGTCAAACTCCCCTCAAGCAAAAAAATTTATAGAACTTTTAAACAATTTATTTAGTGACCTGCTGAATCCATTTTTTAATATTTTTATTTCCTCTTCAGTGTAATATATTGAATTTATCCATTGTTATGGTACTCATGGGTTATATGCTTTTTATGTTACTTTTTGTGTGTGTGTTTTTCTCTGTATTATTATAATTATTAATTTTCCTACATGTTTAAATTTAATCCATTATCGCTCTGCAATGCAGTTTTGTTCTATGTATGTAGCGTTCATGCCTTGTGAAGGTGGTGGAAAAGTGGAAACCTTGCAGACATATATACATATATACGTGTGTGTGTTAAACATCTTAAACAAACCTTCCAGCTTTTGTTGCTCATGCTGTTCTAAGAAACTTCAGATGTTTTTTTCTTGTTCAACAGTTTTTTTAACAGCTTCTTGCAGTCAAATTAAATTAAAAAATAAAAAGTTGAAGTCATAATAACTTATATTAGCATGCTAGTTTAGCTTAGAATAGAGTTTTAAAACAACGTTAATGGTTATTTTAACTATGTAAATTTAAAAAGCAATCCTCTTTTGGTAGAAATAGCTTCTCCATCAATGCTGAAAGTGGTGTTAAGAAAACTTTACAAATACTATTAAAGTTAAATGAAACAGTTTACATTTTATTTTTCCTGTTGACCTTTTGGTTCTTTTACACCTTCCATATAAAAAAACTAATATTTTAACGTTTTCAGATGGCGCTGTCTCCGAGCTCCACTGAGGAAATCAACACAGAAGAGAGCATCATCACGTCTGACCGGACTAAGAGGAAAAACAAAGTGCCAAGTCAGTGAATACTGTGTGACAACCCTTACGAGGGAAAGAAGAAATAATTTAATTGAAATGCACATATTGTAATTAATGACTAAATGGATTTTTTTGTCTTGTCATTTTTGTCAAATGTGATTTTTGGTCATGTGTTTGTTTTTAAAATGCAATAATGCATCATTGTATTTACATGTAGATCAATGTATTTAACCTTTGGTTTGACTCTGAACTGTAGGATTAGCATTGTGCTCAGCTGCAGTTACAGTGGAAATGTGTTTTATTTACTTGTAGGGGATGTTGAGGTGGACATTGAGCTCCTCTATGAAGCTGTTCCTCAGCTGGCCAAGGTTTTTCGCATCATAGACAAAATCGGTGAAGGTAAGTGTTCAGCTTAACTTTCCATTCAGTGTTTGTTGACATGAACATGTTTGATGCAGAGACGTCACGAATCTGAATCATTTCTGCATTAGGTACATTCAGCTCAGTGTTCCTAGGTGAGGCACGGATGCGGGATGGTAGAAAAGAGTTGTTTGCTTTGAAGCACCTCATCCCAACCAGCCATCCTACACGAATAGCTGCTGAGCTTCAATGCCTGACTGTGGCGGGGTGAGTCTACACCTAAATCTGCACTATAAAAACTATGTTTGACTGTGAAACATATAAAGTAATATGTTTTAACTAAATGTCTTCTTTAAAAGAACAGCATCTACAATCTCATCTCCACAAAAGTTGGGTTGCTATGTAGAATTTAAATGAAAGACAATTATTTACAAAGCTAATAAAATGTTATTTTATTCCCAGTAGAAATGAAACCTCTTATAAGATGTTGAAAACAGGACAGTTTTCCATGTTATGAGAAAAAAAACAACACAAAGTCTCCTCCTGTGAAGCCATGATGTTATTATGGATGCAGCCTGTGGTTTAGCATAGTGTCCCATGCGCACAGAGATTCCTCCTGATTGAATCTTTTCATGCTATAATACTCTGTAAGTGATGAGATCCAGTTTTCACAACGGAAAAATCCCTTTTCTGAAATGTCTTCTGAGGTTTTAGATCTATGTTAGATTGGTGGACGTTGTCTTTTATCTAAGGGTCTTTATAACGTTTCCACAGTTATTTACCAGGTTCTATCTCCGTTTCACACTTTTTACAGTTGTATTGATGCCATCCAAATGAAATTGACCTGATTTTTTCCATGAAGTAGTAAAATTATTGTAGTTTTTATTCTGTGAGGAATAAAATTTGGGTTGTGAGAATCACAAATCATTACCTGTGATACTTGTATTTGATGCATTTAGTTATTTTAAATGGGGGATTTCAGCTGTTAAAAATAAGTATAATATATTTTTATATCATATTTTATGCTGAATTAAGCATTTTGATCTAAAGCTGTTTTCTTTCAGAGGCAGAGAAAATGTGATGGGGGTGACGTACTGCTTCAGGAAGGAGGACCATGTGGTGATTGTGATGCCTTACATGGAGCATCAAGCCATTGTGGTGCGTACGCTGGATCCACTTCATTTAGTTAGAGATTCATTAATATTTAATTACAAATTCTGAATAATCCGTATGGTTTTGAAAGCTTCTCTGTTTATATTATTTGTAAAACAAACTGTGGGAAATGCAGCTGTAATTTCTGGCTAATCACTGAACAGAGTCTTTATTCCCTTTTATTGAGCTTTTTTCAGAAGCTTTCTGTTTCCATGCTGGATTGAATATATTAACATGTCTAATTACATTTTATATACATGTCAACCAGGACATCATTGGGTCCTTAAGCTTTGAGGAGGTGCGTCTCTACATCTACCATCTCCTGAAAGCCCTAAAACACATTCACCAGTTTGGTATCATCCACCGAGACATCAAACCCAACAACTTCCTGTACAACAGAAACAGTCAAATGTAAGCGTTTGTGTCGGATACATGTTTATTTAATGATCATTTATTCCTGTGGCTTTGTGTCAGGTGGGTGCTTGGTAAGAGTGTGTGTCCCTGTGTTTGCTGGTGCAGGTATGCGCTGGTGGACTTCGGCCTGGCTCAGGGCACAGCAGACACCCACATTGAGCTTCTGAAGGTGGTGAGACAGAGGCAGGCACAAAAAGGTGGAGGGTCCACAGGAAAACAAGTCGCTGCACAGCGAAGCAAAGCTTCCCACAAACCCAACACACCCTCAACCTCACTACCTCTGCCTCCGCAGCAATCACTGCCACCTTCCTCCTCCTCTTCCTCCAACATCACCACATCCTCCTCAGCGTCCCGGAAAGCACCGATCAAAAAAGCACGTTCAGTCCCCCTCCCCACCTCCTGTTCTCGCACCAAACACACAAAGGTGTCTCTTCTGACTGCTTTTTTTCTGTCTCTTCCTGCCGGGCGGGACGTGTTTGGGTTTGACTTCCTGTTCTCACGTGTTTGCTTTTGCTTGTTTACTTTAGGATTTGACAGGACAGCGAAAAGTTTCACGTCCGGTGTTTAGAGAGAGAAATCAGAACAGCTATGCGACATCTACCTCCACCACCAAGCAGGCTGCTAGTAAAACAGAAGTAAGGACATGTTTTTTCATTGCTTATAGGAGAACCTCCTGTTCTGATATTTATTTCTGTGGTGTTGTCGGCCCGGATGCTGGGATCAACATATTTCTATGTCAGTGCATCTCAGGGTATCCCTGTATTTATGTTTATTTATTCACATGAGCCGTTTGCTCTGCAGAATAGGTTTTTGTTCAGCCTGTGTTGCTGTGTTACACAGAATATTCAGTTTGGGTTATTTCCTCAAAAGCTGGAAAAGCCCCTTAAAGCAGAGGATGCCCCCAAACGGAGGCACTCTTCTGCTACCTGGGGCCCGCTACCTGTCAGGAGCCAGAGCCAGAAAGCTCAGAGGTCCGTACAGCAGGGTCTCACATGCAACTGCTACCTTACTGACCGTGTCTGCAACATCTGCATGGCCAGGTAAAGATCCATCCACCCCTTTGCTACGTGGTTGTTTCCTTGTTCTGTTCATTAAAGTTCTGGGTGTTTTTATGTTTGAATGAAGAAAGCAGCAGGTGGCTCCCAGAGCGGGAACTCCAGGTTTTCGAGCCCCAGAGGTTCTCACAAAGTGTCCTAACCAAGGCACAGGTTGGTATCAAACACAAGCTCACCACTATCTGTACTCATGCTGTCATTAATGTTCCCTGCTTTGCTGTCACTTCTCTCACGCTGCAGCCATAGATGTGTGGTCAGCTGGTGTGATCCTGCTCTCTCTTCTAAGCGGCCGTTACCCGTTTTTTAAAGCCAGTGATGATTTAATCGCTTTCACTCAGATCATGACCATACGAGGCTCCAGAGAGACCATCCAGGCAGCTAAAACATTTGGTTTGTATGAATAGTTTTACTTTACTGTCAGATAAAAGGACAAGTTTGAGATTTAGTTTTAGTTTTATGTTTGTGCAATAAAAACATCCGATTTAGCATTTTGAATAAACATTAGTGTGTTTTTGTTCTCCTGTAAAACATCACAGCAGTTGCTTCCCCCCTGCTGTGCTTTGTGTGATCAGCTGCACTTCAACCAAAATAAATGTAGTTTTATGCCGAGTCCAAACTCTGATGACAGTGAGATAAATTTAGATTGTCCATTTACAAGATAAAATACTACAATTATTAAACAAAGAAAGGATTAGTTATGAAGAGGGAGCCTAAATGAACAAATCGGAGACATTCATGTGTTATTTTAGTTTTCTCTGAACAAAGTTTTATTCCTGAGCCTGATTTATAAACTTTATCTAATAAACATGGTGGTTTTTCCTGGTTGGGACAGTGAGACATCAATACCACCTCTGTAAAAATCTCTAAAATGTTAAAAGGTAACAAGGACCCAGGTTTAATCCAGTGTTCAGTGCAGATTATCTTTGGCTTTGTGTTATTTGCATATTAATATAAAATTCTAGAAAACTGTATTTGTACTGTGAGGAGGAAACCAGTAGAGTTTTACAGTGGTATCTATTTATTCCCCTGCAGTGTCTGCTCCTTGCTAATGGAAATATAAATGTAAGTGTGGAGAGTAACGTTGCTTTGCGGTTCCCATCAGGTAAAGCAGTGGTGTGCAGTCGGGAGCTTCCTCGCCTGGACCTCAGGACACTTTGTGAGACACTCAGAGGAAGAAATCCATCAAATAAAGCTGCAGATCGGTGCAGGATCCATGACGATACACCCACGCACCAACCAGCTGCTTCAAAACTCAGGCCACACCGAGATGGCACCAGCAAAACTCTCTCAAGCCACCTGGAAGATTTTAGCAGCAACGAGGCAAAACGGGGCTCGCTGACAGACGAGCAGGGATGGGACACGGTTCCCGACGAGGCCTACGACCTGCTGGATAAGCTACTGGACCTGAACCCGTGCACCAGGATCACAGCCGATCAAGCTCTGCAGCACCGGCTTTTCAGAGACCTGTGAAAGTGGGTCGCATGCAGAGTGACTGCGGTCCCTCCGGGCAAATAGTTCCTGCAGAGCAGCTTTCTTATCTTCATGGCAGCTTTGGTCCAAACCGAAGAGGCATCGTTATTGTTGAACTGAAAAGGTTTTAAATTGTTGCACATGAACTCTATAACCTGTACAGACCGCCCCTTTTTTTAAAAATACATTTGATAATAAAACCAAAGTGTTCTGGATTAATTCATTTTATAGCTTTAATACTGTAAACAACGCTGTGCTGGTTTGGGTTGAATAAATAGATGTTTGCCTCTGCAAACCTATCACAGACAAACGTTGCATTTAGATGTGGTTCAATAAAACCTGACTGTTGATTTAGCAGATCCAATCTGGATTAGTTGCTTTTGAATCATAAATGTTTCTGAAGCTCGGGAACCAAATCGCTCAAACTGGGTGGTAGAATGAGGAAGTGGTGGACAGTAGATCTACTCATGCATGAAAACACATTCTTACATTTTTAGCCACTGAACATTGTGAGTTTCTATCCCCAAACTTTCCACAATGCGGTACTCACTGCACCTTTAGCTCCTGATGGTGTGCAGAGAAAGAAAAGATTGTTCTAAATTTGGCAAAAGGTTTGCAACAAGCAAGAAAGGGTGGAAAAGTAAATGTTGCTCGATGCAGCTGATCTGCAACAGCTGCAAAAAAAGGCTGAATGGATCTTCTAGCTTATTTCAGCAGGACGTGCTGGCGTGTAAACATTTTCATTCAGATTCAGGATCCATCACACATTAAACTAGCAAACATTGAAGAAAATAGAGAAAATAGGAGTTTTGTATTTAATTTTCCTTTCATTCCCAACTTCATGTTGGAGCCGGTGTTAAAACTACATACCAGATGTAAAAGTTAGAAGAAAACAAAAGACTTTAACTCGTCTACAAAAGTGGACAACATTTACATTTCTCCTGAATGTTATAACCCTGTAAAACACACACACACAAAGATTGACCTGCAAAAACTTAAATCTACAAAATGGTATATTTTCCCCTAAAGGGCCAGATGAGGGGCCTCTTGCAGTTTACGGGTCGTCTTTCGCCTCGATGAGCTCCTCTATCCTCACCAACACGCTTTCGATCATGTCAAATGTTTGCAGGGCTGCGTGCAGAGCCTGGGAGGAGCCATGAAAACTCGGTCAGATGTGCACAAAGCTCAGGTTACGCTTCATAACGAACACAAAAGCAAAGCGGATCAGACCTTAACCTGGGACTCGGATGTCATGTTCGACAGCTTCTCATCACCAACAGACACGGTCAGTATTGACTCTGTGGGAAATGAGCACGTGATCAGTAAAAGCACTCAACAGGAGATCTGCTGGAGCAGTTAAAGGTCTCCAGTTCCTCCACCAGCACAGCAGAGGGACTGGGAACCAGACTTGGATGAAGACATATGAAGACATGTTTTGTCCCATTATCTGCCGGTGAGTTTGTATTGCCATTAGAGGGGAAGACGAGCCACCCTACGCTCCCACAGCTGGGCCTGGTGTTTGCCATCAGTGCTACACCCATCGTCACCACTAGATGTCAGTAATGGATCAGAAATTTGTGCACATCACAGAATCATTGAAATCTGAGAACCACTGAAATTCTAGTGAATAAGTGAATGTAGTGATTTCTAACCCCATCCTTTGCTTTTATATCTGATTTGTCCTTTTTTGGGAAGTTTGTGGCATAAAGAAAACCAATGACAGCAGAATCTGGGTGGAAAGAGGCAACGCTGATCTGACCTTTGCTCTTGCTCTTCTTGTTCTGCTTGGTGTTGTTCAGCTCCATCTCATAATGAGCTCTTGACATGTTCAGCCCAACACGCAGAGGCTTCATGAATGTCTCTTCTATTTTATACAGCTCTGTCCAGATCCCCGTCTGTAAGATGGACAGCAGAGGACAACCGTAAGCAGGTGAAGCAGGGGGACATGAGGTCACCTTTGCATTCTTCCTGCCCACCTGGTTCTCTGTTACTTTGTCTCTGATGACCAGGTAACGCAGCAGGTTCAGCGCCTCCATCACTCTGTAGCAAAAAAAAAAACAACTTTATTCTGACATTTGTTTTGCTCTGAGGCTAAAAACAAACCCTGTAAACCCTGTGAACCTTTGAGGGTCGACGGGTTTTTGTCAGATACTTAAAAAATAACGAAGTGATTTAAAAAACGTTTCTGTAGAGTAAATAAAATCTTGCAATGCGAGCAGAATATGACTTTTATGATGATGGTAAACCGTTTCATTCATGTCGTTTATGAAAGAACGAGTCACAATGAAGGCAGGGTTGAAGTCTCTTGCTGCAGTAGACTCTGCACACATGACCAGATGGAGGTTATTCTCAGACTGGTTTAGAAAACTGCTGCTAAACCCTCATTATAACCTACTGCTTTACATTAATGACATAATGGAATAATAACTTATTTTACATCCTTATTTTTCTTCACTTATTTTGATGCGGTGTTGTTAATTCGTTATCACTGCATGCAGTCATTTAGTCTCTGGAACTTAAACATGAGTTTTTAAGAGGGTTAGGGTGGCGGGGGCAGCAGCCTAAGGAGGGAAGCCCAGACTTCCCTCTCTCCAGCCACATTCATCAGCTCATCTGGGGGGACCCCGAGGCGTTCCCAGGCCAGCTGCCAGATGTAATCAGTCCAGCGTGTCCTGGGTCTCC
>JBAMIG010000008.1:2267215-2278165 GCA_037177335.1 Kiunga ballochi
ACAGTCGGAGGCGTCTCATTTCTAATGGAAGGAGCACTTTGCAGTACGTATGTACTATGTAGTCTGCGTACTTAGAAGTATGCAGTCTCTGAATTGAGAAACAGCCACAGACTGTCCCCACATACTTGTACAGCAGGCACTAAGTATGATGGCTGCATCACTTTGTCTGCTTCTCTTCTTACCCCGATGAGTCCATCACTCCAGATCAGGGTGGATCTGGACATGTCAGACCTCATAACCTTCTTACATTGCTCCAGAGTCTCGTCTTAATGCTTCACAGCAAACTGAAGCATTTTTACTCTGAGCATTCAGCATCCATATTATTACCCTAAGCTCGGTTTGGGTTTCTTTGATTGGGTTTAACTAAAAGTTAAAATGACCAACGATCATCCAAGTTTTTCCAAATATATTTCTTCATGGAAGATGATGGATTGCCACTGAAAAAAGACTCAAACTGGCACCAAGTGTCAAGGCTGAAGGAGGATGTGTACCCAAAATGCAGAAGGACACATTCAGGAGGCAGATGGGTTTTTAACAAAAAAGACCTGAATGATGGGAAAACACTGCAGAGGATTTTAAAGGATGCACAGGGACTGATGAGGAACAGGTGAGGTGAAGGAGGGAATCAAACCAGTGAGCTAATGAACAGGAAGCAAGACAGGATTCAGTGGAAAAGGACAGAACCTCAGAAAGCAGAACTACATCAGCAAGAATCTTTTCTACCCAAAACCATTAAAAACTGTGGTCTTTTTTCTTCTCATCTATCTTAGTTCAGCCCTAAATGCTCTTTTCAGGCTCAGCACAGATAGCACTGCGGACATGTGGGAGGTGACAGCGCCAACATTTCCATCAGGACTTATTTCATGCACGCTGCCTGTTCAACCAACAGAAAAAATGCCAGCATCTCCACTTCTGAAGCAGAATAGCATATTACCCATAGCTTTTGAGGGCAAGGACACTTAGAAAGGCATTTGGTGAAATTACAATACAAGCATGTACTGTATTGTAGAAGTGACATATAGTACTACTTCTGCAAGCTAATGAGAAAGAACTGCTCTCTACATCCAATAAAACTGATAAATGTTTATACACTGTGTAATCACATCATATATATTACATTACACGACTACCTCACAACTGCTACAAATAGAGACTGTAGTCATGTGCGACCCTAAATATGACACGCAAGTAAACAAAAAAATTAAAAACTGCTGATGAGGTTAATACAGGATGAAGATTAAGAAGGAAAAAAGATCTGTGGAAAGAAAGAGCTTTTTAAAGAGGTCCATTTGTAAAACAAGGAGTTTAAAGCCAGATTATAGGCCAACAATGACACAATCCCTTATGTTCATTCCTGTAATACGCTGTGAAGAAGAGGATTTATACTTTATTGTTGTGGAATGCATCATGGCTGCCTTGTGTCTCTTCCATCTTCCTATTGAGGAAACATTTTCCTCCTCCTGAGGCCAGGTGTAATCCCTCCATGAAGGAATCAGAGACGCCTTCAGTCTGCGGCTGATCAGCCTTATAATGGTTCAAGTAGTGATACCACCAGAGGGGAAAGTCACTCAATCCAGTCAAAAGCCTTTCCTCCACACGGCTGACTTTGCAGAGAATGACGCTCAGTTTGGGTATTTTCTTCCTGGATCTTTTCTCTTTGTCTACCGGTCTGATTTGGATTGCATTGGATTGACTTAATTAGCTCTAATGACTAAATTGCCCCAACTATTTGCTTCATTAGCTCTCTGTTGGCTCTATTAGGAGGGAATGGAGCCAAAGAGGAGAAGGTAATTGAGGGTGTTAATGAAGGCAAAATTATGAGTGATGTGTTGATAGTGGCAAGAGAAAAGAGAAGTTCTGCTATTTTGTACTTATACAGCACTTTTCCAGTCACGTTGACCATTCAAATCACTTTACACTGCACAGCACATTCACAAGCACACACACACTCATAGGCAAATCAGAGGGCAACTTGTGGTTCACGGTCTCGCCCAAGGACGCTTCAGCATGTTGTCAGGAGAAGCCGGGAATCGATCTCCCAACTTTCCGGTATAAAGATGACTGCTCTTCCTCCTGAGCTGCCGGCAAGAGAAAGAATCTTCAATTAATGATGTTTGACAGGAATGGAGGAGTAAATTAAAAAGTGTAAAGAGAATATTTATGGCTTACATGCGTTCATCTCATCACCTAGCCGCCAGAGGCTGGACTCTAACACAGCAGGCTCTCAGCCTGACAAATCCTGCTCCAGATTAGGGTCTGATTGTCCAAAGTGGAGCTGATACAGCGGGATTTTCTGTAGTAAAGACAGATGTTTGAGAGGAAGTGAAGGGATTCTGGCCATACAGAGGAGATTTAGCTTAGTCATTGCTGTTAAAATTCAGCCTTGTGCACCCATTTGTTTAATTGGAGGAAGAGCCTGAGATAGAAAATAGGCCACATCAGCATCAGCATGAACCACACTGGACTCCACCAGAAAAAGTCTTGCTTCTGGAAGGTAAATGAGTGATAAAGGTCATTTTCCCTACTCCTCTGTGGGTTTATGTGTGCTTAGAAAAGACACTAATGTTTCTGAAATACTCTGGTTTTGCTAAGCAGTAATGATGCAATCATGAGCTTTATGTTGCTTTAATGTACGACTCTTTCAGGTCAGTGGACAAAAACTGCTATGAAACATTACAGATTTATTTTGTTCCATGCTTTTTTTGGTTTGCTTTTTCAAATCAGGGACAAAAACAAGGAGTGAAATCAGTAAATAGGAACGAGGTGGCATGATGCTCTGACCATGGGAAAGCCAAAACGAGCCATTTCCCATTCCATGCACGGGGATCTGGCTCCCTTTTCTTTTCAAACTCTGTCTTTAAATGCTTTTAAAAAGTAAAAACGTGGGTTTTTTAAGCATTGTTATTATTTTTTTCCATGTCAGACTCAAAATGTTCTGTTTGGGGTTCCTGGAGGACAGAAATGTTGCTGTAATGTGATGTTCATGTAGCTCGTCAGGAAGCTGCACAGCAGCGATGGTGCCAACACATTTCACATGTCGCTTTCAAAATCCGCTTGAAATACAAACTTTAAAAGTCATAAAGTTACGATTTTTAAAGGAAAAGGACATTTTGATGTGGACGTGTGAGAGAGCAGCGTGTTAGCACTGAAACCTTCGGATAAAGCTGCTTTTTATTTTGTAGAACAGACAGGAAATGTTTACAGTCAGACATGATCAGGGTTTCAGAAATGCTGTTTTTTCAAAATTCAGACGCTAAAAAACAAGACTGAGCATGTATTTTAGGGCATTTATTACTGTTATAGATGACTTTGTGCTGAAATGATCAGTTACTTGTGTGTTTTATCCTGTCAGACGCAGAAAAACAAGGTGAGGATAAAACATTTCACCAGTTTACTCACCAATCATTCGGACCCATATATCCTCTGAAGTCACCAGGTTTCCCCAAACGCCAAAAATCTGAATATTAAATCTCATTAGAGAGTAATTCTGTTTTGTCGTGTTAGTTCATGTAGGTGTTTCTTCTGAAAGTCGCCATGTTGTCAGATGTGAGTTAAAAAAGCATCATTAAGCAGCTCAAAGAGAAAACAAGATTATTTGTCTGTTGCTCGTTTATTTCTGCAAAAAAATGCAGAAGGAAACTTTTTCTTTTGTTTCTAAAAAATGTCTTTTACTTTTACTTTTTAAGATATTTTGATGGTTTTTTTTCCTAAACACATCCAAAACGATCCTCTGTCATACAAAATCCTCTTCTATTACATTTTACCTGTTTAATTCAAGTTAGATAGTCTGATTTAAGCAGCAATATAAGTAAAAAATATTTGACACATTAACCTTTTATCAAAGCATATTTTGTTGATTTAAGATCACATTTTAAAGATTTTTTTTTTATTTTTGCCACATATATGGGGTAAAATATGGGTTCATGCACGTGAAGACTTGCCAGCTTTCCTGCAGGTATACTGTCAGTGTTTCTCACCTCTTCCAGGAAACTTTGACCTTCGCTGAATGATTGTCTCTGGTTCACTCACAGAGTGTGAGATTTTTTCCTCCAACAATCTCTTGTTTTTCTCCTTTCTCTTCTCTCCTATTCTCTGCCACTCTCTCCAGTTTTTCCTTTTTTCCCCCCCAACACATAGGTGGATTAAGGCAAAGGGGCTTTTGTTTAGATAAAGCGAAGGATTAGGGAGAGATTTGCCCCCATAAAGTTGTGGGCTTGATGGGCCTTTTATCCCTGCATGTCCCTAAAGCTGTGTTGCCTCTGGATTAAGACTATACAATGGGGCCCCTTGTGCAGAAGGATCCGGGCCAGAGAGAGGAGAGAAGGCAAGGGAAAGAAATGAGACGGGGGGATTGAGACAAGGGGAAAAAGAGGGCAAGGAGAAAGGGAGAAGGGGATGGATGGAGAGAAAGAAGAGGGGGAATTAGCCAGCTTTTAGAGGAAACTGACAGGTTGAAAACTTTTAGAGGAGCGATTTGCAGGGAGCTTCTGAGATCTTGTCACTAATAAAAGGGATTTTAGGAGGACATGGGGATATGGTGCTGACAATAGACCACAAAATCATTGTAGTGTCTTTAAATTCATTTATGCCATTTCATTTTTAAGGGGGGCATTGTGGGGGTTAGATTTCACTTTAGAAGTGCTACTAATAAGGTGTCTTAGAGGTGGCTCCTGGCAAATTGCTTTGTTATTCGTGTCAAAAAAGCTCCCCTGCAAGAAGTCGATTTTAAACCACACATCAAAATGATTAATTGCTGTGGGATGAACAGATGCTGAAATACCCTTGAATGGTGCCGAGGAGGCCGAGCTGGCTGACTGAGGACCTTATGTATTCATGAAGTTACAGAAACACCATTAGGAATATTAGCTCGGCATTTAGCGCATTAAAGACCATTTTCTTTATCAAGAAAAGGCTGAAACAAGAGCTTTAGTTCAGATATCAATTACCCAGAAAGGATGAATGTTTTACAGCAGAAAGAGGAGAAATGAGATGCAGAAATGTCCGAAAAGTGTAAAAAAGCGTGTTAAATGTTGGCCTTCTGTGGCTTGTTAGGTTTTTCCCAGGAAGAAATGCACATGATTTTTCTTTTTTTGTGTGTCCGTCCACCCTACATTCAGCAGTGGATGGTGGTAGAAGGGAAGGGAAGCTGCTTTTTGGCGTTTAAACGCATCAGATGCGCTGGACCGCTCTGCAGCTTTAGGTGGAAAAGCGCCGAGAAAAAACTCTTTCTCGCTTTAATTGCTTTAGAGACGGTCCTCACAAAGAGACAGTGGCCAGATTTACTTCCCGTTTAAATTCTTATTTCCATTGGTTCACAAGTTAATCCTCTTTCTTTCTCAGACCTCGGAGAAAACCCGAGTGATAAGAGCGCAGGGCGAGGCGACAGAAGACGCACGAAGTGCGCACTTAAACACACACAGGAGAAACATTTAAGGACATCAGTCAGCAATATATAAAAAAAATATATACAAAATTATATAAAAAATAAAGATACACGAAAAAGATTTATCAGAATTAATTGGCTAAATAGGAAGAACAATATTTTTGTTTGTAATACAGGAGTTTATTATATTATAGTAATATATTGCTGATTTAATCATTATTTTATTGGTTTTATTGAAGTTTTCATGTAACATTGAAGAGCATCTTCTCAAAGTCTTTAAACTCACTGACCATTCATTTAACTTTATATTTCTTTCAGTTCAGAAAAGATCAGGTCAAAAGTATTTTCAAAGAAACCCAAACAGCTTAAAACTACATCCCTTTAAAACAAAGTAAATATAATAAAAATATCTATTGATTTATTGATTTACTTCCTTTTGGCTTAATAATGAAAAACGTTGATGATTTCTGTCAGAATGCATTTATATAAATATTCTTTACTTTATGTTTTATTTACAGTTGCGATTCATTTTAAGGAGAAACACGTTCAGAAAATAAAAGGAAGGAGAATAAGCATCTCTCCTAAAGACACTCCCAACAAAATATGCAAGATTTACATTAAAAGGCTGCAGCGATGCCCTTAATTCTCTACCTAAACGGTTTTGCTCCGGGAGAAGAAATCTTCTCTAAAAACCCTTCAAGAAGAGAAGGGCATTATTGCCCTAATCCTCTTACCCGCAGTCATTTAAAGACAGGGGTTTTGGAGGCTGGGATGGCGTCTTCCCCATCCCATCCAACAATCCTCCCAGGCCGGGAAAGAGAGTCTAAAGACAAACCCTGGCATCTATTGCTCATCAAAATCTCCTCAAAAAAGCCCCAAAATCAGACTGTAAAGTGGTGAATGTTCTACCATAAAACACAAAAAAAGCTCTGCAGAGAGAAAAAAATCCCTGGTGGTGATATATTTCAGTTTTATAGGAGAGTTCAGGTGTTACAGAGCAAATTAATTATGCTGCGACATGAGTTTATAATGGTCTAATTTATGAGAAATTAGAGTTGTTTTTGCTTACGCAACCAAATTTAAAAATAAATATTTACCCAAAGTTATATTTTTAACAGCTGAACGTTTTTATTACACTCAGAAAACAAACACTTCGCGGACATAGAGATTAATAAAGTCACAATATGCTGAAATCAATCATTTTCCAACATAACTCAACACGTCAGCGTCGATCAGCTGCTCGATTAACTCAACCTGCGGCCCAGAGAGCCAATGGGAAGGTCGGATCACTCCACGTGAGGCTCTGCTTAAATATCCCTCCGCGGGGAGCTCGCGCACCAGGAGATGGCGGCTTCCCAAAGTGCGCGAGACTCGGAGAACTCTACCGCAAAGGAAAGGAGTTGAAGCCGAAGCAACAGACTGGAGGACTTTTACTCTTCTCTGAGCTGCGGGACGCAAAAAGGGAAGAAAAACGCAGACAGCGGAAGCCAGAAGGGAAAAAGGTGGATTTTAGTGTGAGCGAAGCTGCACGAGGAAGAAACCCGCATATCAGCAGGTAAGATGCAAAGAGGTTACTAGTTAGATGAATATTTTATTGCTTGTTTTATTTATCTATTTTTATCGCTTTTTTGGTTAGATCATAAAAATGAAAACTTTTAAATCTAAAGTTAGAAAGGAGGTTAAAATTATGGTTTTAATGTTAATTGTTTATACATTTTTTTAAAACTTCAATTTCCCCTTAAATCTTTATATCACGTGCAACCAAACTAAAAACTTACACAAGTAACAGCTATAAAAATTTATCAGTCTAAAACATTAGTTTGTATTTACTTTATAATTTCTTATTTCAAAATAAGTAAAAAAGGATATAAATTAATTCTCACAAAAACCGTTTAAAAAGCTGCTCTTTTCCTCTTTATTTTAAACCATTTTGTTTTTGGTTCATCCTAATAATTCCTCTTTCACTGCTGAAAAAGATCAAATCTCATATATTTTAGTAGAGGTAACTTAAAAAGCTTTAAACTTAATATGTAACAAATAACTTGTGTAAAATCAAACACGTCCCTCTGATGCTTTTCACACCGATGACACAGCAAAGATCAGATGATCAGTTTGTCTCGTGCACCTGAAGGCTATTTGCAAAGAACATTTTTACTAATTTGGTCGTATCAAAGAGTTTACACTGTACATGCCAATTTACATAATGATGGTTTGATAATCGAAGCAGTGAGAGGGACCGCCAGGAGGGCCCAGCGCCCAGAGCGCGCACAGAGCGCACACAGAGCGCACACAGAGCGCGCACAGAGCGCGCACGGAGCTTATGAATGACAATAACAGCACAAGCTGAGCCAGAAGCTGCAGGGAGAAATCAGATTTATGCCGAAAAGCTGGGAATGATAGGTCCACTTTAAAACTAATAGGCTACAGCAAACAGATCTCAGTAACGAACATCAGAAAGATGTGAAGTAAAACCAAAACATGGGATAAAGAAATAAAACGGGCTACTTTCATTTAGACCGGTCTAAAATAACAATGTACAAAAACTAAATAAATTCCCAGAAAAAAAAGTGCTATACCGGATTTAGGCCCGAGTACATGCGCACGCGGGGATCTCCGAGACACCACCAACTTCCACTGTACGTCCGTGCGTGTCAGCGTGGATGATAAATGGAGGGACTCGCAGTCGAAACCTATTTGCACTTCCATTAGACGGAGAGCCAAATGGGGATCAACATGCATATTTTTACCCGCGGAGAAGCCATACATCTCAGCCAAAACGTTGCCCCAGGGCGGGGGGATAAGAGGCCACCAGAGAGGGGAAGGGGGAGGTGGAAGGAGGAGGGGGGTGCCGAAGCCCATTCAACTCAAATACTTAGGGGAGTAAAGTAAATGTTTAGCGAAGCACCTTCTGTCCCAGCGAATTAAACTATTCCCCACCGCCCTCTGATCACATTCATCAGTCTCTGCAGCCACTTAATAGGCTCTGGCACTGCGGGCATCACGCGCGCACACGCGTGTGCGCACACGTAGTATATCTTCAAGAAATGGACAGAATAAGTATACATTATTATTTTTATGTTTATTATTATTTTATTATTATTATTATTATTATTATTATTTGCAGTTTTGATGTGTTTTTAATATCAAAGAATCATGTAGAATATTTCAGCATATGGTGTCAAACTTATATAAATTCTGAGGACCAGGCCAGTAAAATAACAGCATAAATCATTTCCCCTTTGTTAAAGCACTGTTTGTGCTCACTAATATGTCAAGCTGTGGAATATGAATTAAATCAACTTTAACTATGATCAGCCATCCACAAATATAACAATGTGATCCTTTTTCTCCTTTATTTACACTGTTTACTAGGCTCTGTAATTATTTTATTGTTTGTTTTTATTGTTATGTTCTGACTTACTGTGCACCTTTCACCCATTTTTTTGTGCTTTAATTTCTTTGTACTTATTTTTCTATTCTTAAATTGTTCTTTTATGTATGTGATTGACAGCGGGAGGCGGGGGCTGTTGTAGGGTCTGTTTGTATTATGTTTGGAAACTCAATAAATATATATTAAACACATGAATTAAATCAACCTTAAAGTTCTAAAAAAAAGTATTTTCAACAGTATTTTACTTTTTTATTATTTATACCTGCGTTATAAATTATAAACCACATCCGACGTGAAAAGATTTCAGGAATGAGGAATGAAAACTATAACATCTACGTGTTTACGGTAACTTAAACAGTTCAGAAAGTATTTTAAATGTGTATTTTTACAAACTGACCTTCTGGACTGCTTTGGAAATTATTTTCATTCAAAACAATAAAAACACGCACAAATCAGTATTTACAGTGACTTTAAAATAAATAAATAAATAAAATAAATGCAGTTAATGTAGGCTATTTTTTTGTATTTAACACTTAGTGAATTGATGATTATTATATTGACGGACAGGTTATTATAAACTATTCAAATGTAAAAGCGGAATTATTGGACAAAATATTAATATAAAAATATCTTGATCTAACAGATATGTTTATCAGTTTAATAATTTATTTTAAAGTCAGAAATTACACAAATAAAGCAATGCACATGAACTGGGATGAAATGTTTGGGTATGGAGGAAATAACAGCAGCAGGAACCTGCACGAGCTTCTCCTGAATGAAGGATGACATTTTCCCAGGATGCACATCTGAGATTTATACCTTCTCCCTCTGCTCCCCGTGTAGCTAATAGTTATAGTAACTGTTTGGATGTCTCATATCCCTCCTGTCAGCCTCCTAGGCTGCTAATACATATCTAATCATGTCCTGCAGCATTTTATACGGAAATCTCTGAAAGAGTCCAAAATAGAGTTTTAGGGGGAAAAAAAAAGTAGATATTTTCTTTCAGGTATGTTTTATTTTTCTATTATTCTGCAACTTTTTAGGTTTATAAAATGAACAAGAACATAAAGAAATAACCAATCTCTCAAAAATGTCTTCATTTAAAAATATTTATTTTAAAAGAAATTAAAATTATAAAAAAGGGTTTTTAATTAACATGAAAAAATAGTCCTGCAATTTTTTTTTTTGCCATCTAAACCTGCAACAATCAGCTGATGTTCTTTTCTAAGGTGTGTCCGATCTATTCTTTTTTTTTTGGGGGGGGGGGGGTGTACGCGGGAGCGTGAATAAATTCATAAATGAGGCATCTGTCACGGTTCATTACAGGAAAGACTGATAATTACCCCCAATTAAAACTCTTTTGTATAATTAATGGATTGAACACACTGATGATTGGATGTTAATGGATAACACTTTAGACTTGAGTGCGCACATTAAAATCTGTTGGTCCCTGGAGCACGCGCAGGCCTGCTGTCATTTGCTAATAAGTGTCATGAAGGAGAGAGAGAGCGCGAGGGAGAAAAAGGCCGTGTCTGGATAGCTTTGGTTTGCAGTCGCGCGCGCTTTCTGATGCTGGGTGTGTAAACTGGTGTTGCGCTCCGCAGGCAGCGACCTCTCATCATGCAGCACTACGGGGTGAACGGCTACTCTCTGCACGCCATGAACTCCCTCAGCGCCATGTATAACCTGCACCAGCAAGCCGCTCAACAGGCGCAGCACGCGCCAGACTACCGGCCATCAGTGCACGCGCTCACTCTGGCCGAAAGACTTGCTGGTAAATGAGTGCATGCTAACAGATTCGATTATTTTGATCACTATCTTTAATTACACCAAGGAAGCTGCTTAAAAACAAGACAAAAGCACGTGACCAGTAAAATTAAACTTCCCTTGTTTGTTTTTTACCTTTTTTTTTTTCCAACGGCTGCGCATTTCAAGATATCATCTTAGAGGCTCGCTACGGCTCCCAGCACCGCAAACAGCGCCGGAGCCGCACGGCCTTCACCGCACAGCAGCTGGAAGCGCTGGAGAAGACCTTCCAGAAGACCCATTATCCAGATGTGGTGATGAGGGAGCGCCTCGCCATGTGCACCAACCTGCCCGAAGCCAGAGTGCAGGTATGATGAAGAGGAGGTTTAGGAGGCTGAGGGAATGATGAAGAGGAGATCTGTTTAGGAGG
>JBAMIG010000008.1:2302231-2320629 GCA_037177335.1 Kiunga ballochi
GGAACACCTCACCAGGGAGGCGTCCAGGAGGCATCCTAACCAGATGCCCGAGCCACCTCATCTGGCTCCTCTCCATGCGGAGTCCTGGGTCTTCCCTGGGAACCCAGGACACGCTGGACTACGCCACATAGGTGTACATATGTAAACTATTTTCACTTAACTGCACCCAGAAATCTCACCTGAAACAGTTTTACTGAAGGAAAAGGTTGTATTTCAGCTTCTTATGGGGAAACATCTGATTTTAAGTAAGTGTTTATTTTAGCAGGACTCGTGACAATGTGGGGTCTGAGAACACTGGGAAGCTGTCTTTTGAACTTGTGTCTGTTAAATAAAAGGTTTAGTTTAAATAAGAAATGACAGATTGGAACATTTACCCGCTTTTATGGAAACAGGTTTTTATACGCAGTTCTGAACAACAGCAACAGAGATTTAGTTTTGCACTAAATCAGACTGACCTGCACTAATGGCTCCACGCTGACACGATCGAGTAGCAGCAAAACACTGTCGTAGCGTAAAAGGCTGCATGGGTTTATATCTGCGCAATTTTCAGCACAGAGAAATATTTATTTGCACATTAATTCATGTGTATAAAAAGTGTATTTTTAAAATATTTCTCAATGTGTTTCAGTGTTTTTGCTTCAATTATTCTTTCAATGCCATTCATGTATCAAATAAACCCCACAATAACTGCATCAAAAGCCTCTCGGGACACAATGTAATGATCTTAGTCCCGTTTTTAGATCTTTTTTTAAAACAGATGAGGTATAACATTTCAAAAGCTTTCTGAACAAAACAGACTCAGATAGTGATGACTGTTTTAGGTGGCAGTATTAATCCGTTATCAACAAGCTGCCGACAATTATCCACATACAGCTGCAAATCAACCCTTTTTAGCTGTTTTCCTACCTCTTTTAGGATTGTTCTAATTTCATATGGTCTGTTCTTATTTATCCTATCCGTGCATTTTCAGCAAAAACCATTTAGAAAAACACAGACTGAAATGAGACTGGATCACAATTAGTTTTTACAGCTTACAAGAACAACAAATCAAAGTTTCTCAATAATTTACTCCACATAAACTCTTAATTGTTCCAAGTGGACAAAACTAATGATTTGTTTTCTCTTGCATAAACTCAGCAGGAGTCAGTGTAGTGAATACGATGCTAAAAAGTCAAATATCACCATTTGTTCTTATTCTCAGACGTTATTTTATGAGATGTATTCCCAAGCAGAGAACGAGGGATGGATTCAAAGTCTTCACAGTCAAAAGCCACCGATTTCTTGGTTCATTTCGCAAACGAGTCTGCTAATTATCCGCCAAATATTTCCCTGTGAGACAAGAAGGAAAGATGTCAGAGACGAGCAAAGATGAGAATCAGTGGTGGATGTTCAAGCTAACCTGCAGCAAATCTCTTCTTCACCAGCGATAACCGGTAACCGGTGCCAACCAGCTGGATGTCGCAGCCTGAGAGGGTACTCCCCTCGCTGGTGAACTGGACGGCCAACTGGGAGGGTTTACAGGGACCCTCTACCATCTGGAACCGGCCAAGAAGAGCTCCTACTCCTGCAGAGCATAGATGTATCATACAATATGAGATTATGTGATTATATTTTTAACAAATTATAAAGAAAGATTTTAAAGCTGAAAAAAAAACTTGCCTCCATTTTCTGATCTATGAGAGAGACTTGAGATTTTCCACAGGATGGTTTGCTGCTCTGGACTCCTGAAATAATTCAGATAATACCAGGTTAGAGAGGACATGTGACTGTCTGTCCCATAGAAGGGGTGCAAATCATAATTAACACACACACATTATAAAGGTTTGATGTTTTAATGTTACAAAGAAGCCAGAGATTGATATGAGACCATATTACAGGTTCATTTAAAACCAAACTAGTTCTTTTTTTTTTTTTTATAATATGTCACACATAACAAACATGGGTTAAATATGATTTTTTAAGCTGTAGAAAAAGGATCCATCTGTTGTCTGGGAGATACTTTAATTTTAAACAATCAGACCAAACAACTATGTACTCCAAATACTGTTAAAGTTGCCATTCAAGCAATTTGGTGCAACGCCTTAGCCACAAAAATACTTTGGAGAACCAACAATGTATTACATTGAGACTGGTTTCCAGCAGGTGTTTCAACCATATAGCCCAGTTAGGATAAAAAAAGGTCAATGTTGTGGATTAAAGCAATAAAACTACAATGTTCAGAGAATAGAAATGTTTTGAATACACAGTTAAAAGACTGTTTTTATCACGGACATAAACTTATGTGATCGGGAAATCTAAAAGTCGTTCCTGAAGGCACCATGAGCTGAGTTTGACTATCCTGGAGTCACCTGAGTTGACCTTTACTTGATGATCTCAGCGGATTGTTTGGTGTGTGTTCAGTGAGCACGTCAGATGCGTAAAAAACAGATGCATCATTTTTGTGTAGGTAGGTAGTTAAAACAGCAAATAAAACACAAAAATATAAGTTATTCTTCTTATTTTATAGTCTTAAAAAAAGCTAATAGTTTCTTACTTTATTCAGTTTCTGTCGGAGGGATGCTCTGTGAGGCAACTCATTCTGAGCTTGGATATATAAATATATACATATATATATATCCTTAAGAGATATTTCATAGCAATTATTATATTTCTGTAATTATTTTCTATATTTGGCCGTTTTGGTCTTCCATATGTGTGACTGCAACTACAAAACCAGATGAATTTCTATCAGATGATGATGAGAGGAATTCATACCAGGAAGCCGGTGGGATCATGGTCTGCAGCTTAGCTACACCTCCATCCACAGGAACCAGGAAGTGGATATTGTAAAGCGGTACTGGGGCAGCCATGGCCTCCATGTTGTATTTGTAATCTATTCTAAGATCTGTGTTGGTGACATCTCCTCTCCAGCTCACTGCCAGGTTCAAAGGAGTGGACTGAATCCCCTCAGTTGACACCTGGAGAGAATAGATCAAGAAAACAGTTGGATGTAAAGGTGCAAGGACACAATAGATCCAATAGAGAAGTGTCCCCATGTCCATTCTTTGTGGTTTACTATCCTGCAGCTTTAGAAGCATCCCTTGTGTGGGTGAGGGAATTCAACCATTTACCTGGATCTGGGCCGCCCTGCAATGGATGGCTTAACGAAGCCTAAACATTTCAACAAACAAGTTATTTTATACCTGATATTTGATCATATCGACATTGTAGTAGGTCGCCTGTGGCTTCTGCTCAGCCACTTTCTTCAGATGACTCATCAGGTTTGGCATGTTTACCCAGAATTCCTTGCTGTCTCCACCCTCTGTTATTGAATCACTACAAATAAGGTCATATGAACATATTTCAGTTGTGCTACTTCACCACAAAAACCCATCATGAATCATTAAGATCATTAAGCGTTGCTGAATGTCACATAAAAACATCTGGTTCGTCTTACCAGCAGAGCAGCTGTGGGTTGGGGAGGACCTGCTCCAGTCGGTTATAGTTGTTGATGCTGAAGGTGAGGACCGGTGGTGTTGGGTGACTAGCAAAGTGTCTGGTTATACCCGCAGGGAAGGAGAGCACCATCTCTCCTGTAATCTTCACCACACATCTGTAACGTAACCGAAACACTAAATATAAAAGTTGGCATTCATTTAACTAGTTTTAAAACCATAACAATTCCTCTTCCTGTCAACAACAACGATAAAACACTCACCCACCACTTTACAAGGTACACCTGTTCACCTGCTTGTTAACACAATGATTCAATCAGCCAAACAGCAGATGAGGACATTCATGCTGACTTGCTGAATTTCAACAGAATGAGTTAGAAATCTGCTTTCTTCATCATGACGATGATTCACTCCAATGGCCTCCACAGTCACCAGATAGTGCTCACATAGAGCGTCACCAATACCTTGGTGAACAATCCCAACCTGATTCTAGCAAAGTAGACCTGATAAAGTTGTAGGTGAGTGTTTAAAAGACACTTGACATTAGTTTCGACATGTCTATGGATTTATAATGTGTGCTTACTTGCTGGGGTCAGCGCCTTTAAAGTAGGCATTGATGGTTTCTGTGAAGGCAGCTGCTACTGGTAAGGTATCCTGGGGACCCATAGTGAGGGGACTGGGTCCTCTGGAGCATCCTTAAAAACAGATTTTAAGAAAAGATACCAATAAAACATCTACTGTGCATTTAAATGATGTTACACACAAAGCAAAGGGGAGGACACAAAAAAAGAGGGTTTCCAAACTGAGCCATCCATTATGAGTCTGGGTTCTAGGTGAGGACAACATGGGATGGGCAGCAAGTAAATAAAAACAAACAAAAACGGATGTGGTTTTAGTCCATGCAGCGACAGCACTACAGTATCACTTTAGCTTAACTCACCTTCAAAAGCTAAATAAAACCTGCCGTGGTCAAACCACACCAGAGGCTGTGGGGCCTCTGAGCAGGCAGAGACATGAGGAGAGTCATGGAGAAGGACAAAACTGTGAGGCGAGGACAAGATGGCGAGCGACACACAACAAATGGACTCAAACTGTGACAAAAGAGTGAAGAAGCACACTGGAACATGCAGGTTTCTACCTGTGGCGGGCATGTTAAGGTCCTTCCCCAGGGTTGGCGTGGATGCTGCACTGTATGAGGTAATGGAGGAGATGGAGGAAGAGCTCTCTGAACGGGCCAGGGGGGCAAAGGGCAGGGGGCTGCCTGAAACGGGTGGACTGAACGGCCGATTCTGGAGACAACAAGAGCAGATCTGCTTATTGTGAGAATACAACATAAAAAAACATTAATGCAGTGGCAGATTTGACACTGTTTTATGTAAGATTTACAGCAAAAATATGGAAAAGAGGCAGATATTTTCATGTGTTCCTACCAGGTCTGAGACCGGCTTCCCTGGGGGTAGCTTTGGTCGTGAAGATGGACGCGGAGGAGGAGGAGGAGGGACCGGGCTGCCTCGAGACTGAGGTGTAGTGGGACGAGCTGGAGACGAAGGGCCTGCAGCACATGCATCACTATTACAGGTAAAATTTTAGCCCATGCCTCTTTTCAGATGTTTTACACATAAAAGATGCAAAAAGATCATCTGGATTGATTAACGTGCCTGAAGCTGCATCCCAAACAAAAAACTTAGTAGCTGGATATAAATGCTTTCTGCTGATCCAGCTAAGAAATACAATTATCAGGGAAGAGAGGGAATAACAGAGCGTGAGATAAAACAAGAGTCGGACTGACTTTCACTGATGGAAAAGAGCTTAGAGAAGAGACAGAATGGAAGACAGAGTGGAGCTATGCGGGCAGGTTGTGCTTATAGTGCATGTGTGTGTGGCTTATGTCATCTGTTGCATGTATTTTTATACTTTCTCACCACCTTGATCAGCTGTTACTTAAAGATATCTTTTCAATCCATGCAGAAGAAATACAGAAAACTTTCCACTTGTAGCTTTTTTTCTGTTAACAACGCACCACCACCCCAAAGGTCCTATCAATGCTTCTCAGAGCCTCACAGGGAGAACGTCCTGCTCGTCTGATGTGTCGGGACAAAAGAACTCTGCCAGAACAAGACTGTTCTCATAACAAGCAGAAAGTTCAGCATCTCCTGAAGAACGTCGGCCATTTAGGCTGACATTCACCACCTCAGTAGCCTCAACAGCAATGGCCGACACACCGGGATTAATCAGTTCGTCCAACAATCCAAGACAGGAAACAAAGGAGCTGGCTTAAGTTCAGGAAGTAGTGGAGCTGTGCATACAGCTCATGGATAGTGGTTTTGGTTACACAAATGCAGAAATACCCTATTGACATTTCTAAAGGGTTTGCAAACTTTAAGTCAGTTTTATTTGATCAGTCTCAGCATTGATGTCAGTTTTGGTTCTCATTTTTGTGGTTCCCTTTTCTGCAAGTAGAGCAAACTAAAACATGCTGCAAAGTATAAATGCCGAAAGCAGATCACACCAAGATGCCATCATGAGCCATTACAAAGACAGCAGGGTACTCACTGCTGCCTGAGTGGGGTCCCGGGGAAGACATGATAGCCCTGTAGGTGGTTGGAGGAAGAGGAGGTGGTGTGCCTCTGAAGCTAGGTGTCAGCTCTTTGGGAGAACCTGTGACTTCATCTCTCTGGTATGTCCCTTCTGGAGTCCTCTTACCTCCCAAGCCCATCTGCACCAGGGGTGATGTGACTCCTGGCCGTGGGGACCGCCGCTCGGCTGGTAGCGGGGGAACAGGGCTGATGGGAGCAGGGGAGGAAGCGTACTCTGCAAACTGCAGCACCTCCTCATCAATTGCTTCTTCATCTGGGAACATTGGGGGTGAACAAGAGGGGAAAAAATCCGGCGGCAGGGGAGGCGCAGGCTCGTCTGGAGGAGGAGGTCCAAGCACAATGCAGGGGGGCGAGTCTAGTGGTGTGAAAGGAGGAGGAGACCCGGGGGAAAAAGGTGGAGGTGAGGGTGGGGGCTCGTTTGGTGGGGGTCCAGGAGAAAGGTAAGGGGAAGAGGGTGTGGATGATGGTGTGTCTGGGGGCGGGGAGTCTGGTGGAGGTGGTGGGGCGGGTTCATCAGGCGGGGGAGGCCTGTCGTCCATGAAAGTGACCCATCTGGGTGATGCTGTGTCCTCGCTTGTCCGCGGGCTGTCCATGGAGCCAAAGACATCGTCCAGGTCAGGAGCTGGGGAGCCTCGGTAAGAAGCTGGGGAGAGGACGTTCAGGTAGATGGGGGCCGAACTGCGCGCTGCCCTCTCGTTGGAGAGGTCAACTGAAGGAAGATGGGTTGGACATCTGACATCACAGCAGTATTCAAGTTGGTTGAGTTACAGAGACATCTTTAAATAGAAACGTACCGGCTGAGTCGGAAGGGTAACCATAGCGACCTCTTGAGGGAATGTTTTTGGGAGGAAGTGGAGGTGGAGCTGTAAGCGAAGGCAACAGATCAGCAATAATGCAAACACACACAAATCTATTAATTACTGATAAACTTGGTTTAGGCTTCGGCCATGTTGTCATACCTCCTGTTGGGAAACTTCTGCTCAGCTGGGACTCTGAACGTGGTCTTGAGTCTCCCCACACATCCCCAGGGACCACTGCCAGTTAGAGAACAGGGTGAAAACCAGTCAGGGTAACGACAGTAAGCCCCGAGCTTTCTCATATAAATATGTGTAATGAGGAGAGGACAAACCATCATATCTGGTGTATCTGCTCTCAGAGGGCAGCCCGTACAAGGCAGGGACTTTCTGCGACAGTGAGTCACTGCAAGACACATCCCATCACCAAAAACAAGCACAAGCAACTGCAGGAGTCCGGTCCAGGTCTGGTTGGGTCATGTTCTATATCCTTTTAATGTATTTTGGATGGTTTTGTGTGTGTTTCTGTCCACAGCAGGGCACTCATTTATCTGTCGTTCTTATCTGGTTCTTACACACAAATCTGTGCACATTGTGTGGAAATTACTGTCTAGTAATACTAAGATCATAAATACATATAAAACTCATTAAGGAGATACATGAATTAGAAAATAAATCTGGAAATAAAAATCATACTAAAAGAAAAATACTGGAATAAAATATTATTAAATACTGAATAAATTAACAAGAAAGGAATGAAAATAATATAAACATATAAATAAATTATAGAAAGTAAAAGCAAACAAATTCAATCACATAAATGACATTTAACAAAAAAAAAAGCTAAGAAAGGTTTGTAGAAAAGGTAACGTATTTACAGCTCTGACCTGCGTACAAGCAGAATCTAATGGAGCACCTTAACAGCTATGCTTATTAAACCAGGTCCTCAGGAGCCACTGCCCTGCATGTTCAAGAGATATCTGAAGCTTGCAAATACCCAGATCAAAGGGTTTATTGATCTGAATCAGGTTTGTTGGTGTAGGAACACATCTGAAACATGCAGGACAGATGGTCTCGAGGATCTGGATTAAGAGATCCTGGATTACAGCAGTGCATTTCCAAACTCCTTTCTCTGTAGACTGCATTCATGTTGCTACCACAGAGCCGCCATGCGTTGAAACCATGCTTGGTTTTATGCTCTCATTAGCTGCTTCTCACCAACAATTATGCAATTTTTCTAGGGCTTTTGTAAACATCACGTTTAAAACAGCAAAAAAGGATAAATTTAGCAGCTCAGATCAAACTCTAAGATACATTTTAGCTATTGTTGCTATTTTTAGCACGTATTCAGAGCCTTCTTGCATTAAAAAACATGTAAAATAAAGCTATGCTGCTTCGTATTGTGGGGTCTTTGTGAAACTGTATTGTTGTCTAAACATATATAATTTTTGGCAATGTCGCCCACACCTTGTGGCTGGTTTGATGAATGTGTCCTGAGTGTTTTTATACTCCGACCCACCCAGAGCGCGTCTAGAGGTAAACAGTTCAGTGTGGATAAAAATGACAGACCTTGGTGTTTCAGGGGCAGGAGTTGGTGTTGGAGTGGAGCGTCTGGGTCTCGCGATTTCCTCACCTATAACACACAAAAAGTGCTCAGCTGCGGCTCTGCTGGACGTAATTCATAGTAAATAAGATTGATAACATTTTACTTTTTATAAATAAGCTCGTCAAACCTGCTGGACAGCTTTTAAAAGTTATTTCAAAGAAGGCGTACTTACAGGATAAATTTCTTTTTATCTGCCCCTGTAAGAAACGGAGGGTAAACAAAACAATTACTAAAACTAGATCATATAAATACATTATTTATTGTATCTTAACACTTAAAGTCCTTTCAGCTTTACATGCATCACAACACATGATCAAACTTTACAAATTTTATTTATAAAGCCCTTTTCATACGAAAGAAAAAGCTTTACACAATTAAAAACAAATTGTGAATATTAATGAGACCTTCACACACTATTATACACACATCATCCCCCACACAGAGCACATATCCACCCCCCTGCCGATAAACGGGACCGCTGTCCTATATGTTAAATCTATAACACACCATGCTGTACTTCATGAGGAGCTCTGGTAATCCGAATCATGTGTCAGCATAGGAAAACATCTAAAATATGCAGTGCTGTGCTACTCTTCTAAGATTCAGTCCTACTCGATTTAAAAACAGGTCAGCCAGCAGACTGGAAAGCTGCTTTTCCAGCTATGATCCAGCAGGTGGGGTGAGAAACTTACCGGACTGCGTCTCTGAGACCAGCAAAAAGGAAGAGAGAACAGACCTGGGTCAGAGAGCGACTGTAGAATCAGTCAAATGGACATCAACTAAAAACACACACACCGCATCTCTTTACTTGAACCGCAAAGCTTAAATAATGCAACATGAGCCATAACACCAGGGAGTCTGTCTACACAATGCAAGCATTCCCTACAATCAACACGCGCTGGTGAGGTGGCACGATAAACAGATAAACAGGAGCTGCTTGTCTGTTATGTTTACTTTGCATTATGTTACATAAATGCTTTGCTGGACAGGTTCAGTAAAGTTAGCAAAAAAGAACCGACAAAGAATGAGAACGAGGGTTTTTATCGACATCAAACGGAATAAACATGCAGAAAAATAAGGGTAGGGGTCCCTAAGAGGCAACAAAATGAGCACATGCCATGCAGTCTCTCTCGCCTGCGATATGTGTAAAATAGTACAAACTTACCGGACTTCTCTTCTACAAGTGCAAAAGCCAAAAGTAGAAAGAGAATTAAACAAACGTTAAAAAGAAAAGCTAGAAACGTATTATTTTGTGTCCAAATCATGACTTCAGATCAGCAGCACATACCAGTGAAGGAGAGAGCGCCAGACCACCCACTGAAGCTTTGAGCTCATCCATGGATGGAGGGACACACCTGCCACTGTCCGACAGCAGCGGCTTGATCTTAATTTGGTACTTTTTCTTGCTTTCATCGTCATCCTCCGAATCGCTGGAGGAGAAGAAGTGCTTGTCTTTTGCAGCTGGTGAACGTTCGTTAAGGGAAAAAGTGGAATGATTATGTGACGTTATGCAGACGATTCAACATCTGCAGGATTTAAAGACAAAAATGGATTTAATTGGAGAATTAAAGAGTGAAACAAATGCTCAGTGTCTGCGCTGTGTCCCAGATTACAGTCCTGCTTCTGTCTGTCAGCTACAACATCCTTCATAGAGGAGGTCTCCATAGTACCAGGTCTCTGTAAATCTAATTCAAACTCGTATCCACTGACACCTGCGGGAGCGATAACTTAAAATATCACTGAACTGAGTGTCAGTGGTTAATGAGAAGGGTGGATTAGTGGCAACAAGGCAGCAATCCAAATCTAACATGGCTCTGACTGGATGCCTTGCTCTTTTTTTTCTGCGGACACACACACATGCAGAGGCTATTGACTCGGCCTGCTTAATGCTGAGAAGCACTCAACCAATGAGTCACTCAGCCAAACAGGTCAATAGTTTTGCAGGCGATGAGTCCCAAGACTCCTGCTTTTCTCTTTGGCTGAAAGGATATCATTTTCATCACCAGGCCGGAGGCTGAAGCCCTCCTCGTCCACATCGGGAGAGGCCTTTAAAAAAACAAAAAAAGAAAAGACGTTCCTGTCATTTCTATCACATGACACTCTCTTAGCAGCTCTTCTACAAAAGAAACTCTTTATCACTGCATGTATGTGTAGATAAGATATTACATATGTTCTGCCCAAAGCTCCAGATGTCTCACACAACATGTAGCTATTCCTCCATTCACAGGGTGTAATCAGTCACATGACGGCAGCACAGGGAGTATTTTGTGTCAGCTTGTCAATACACACATGCAAACAAAAAAAAAAGAGAAGAAATGCAAGGAAAAGGTTGTGGATGCTTACATATCTGTCCCAGTCAATCTCACCGTAGAAACCATTTGGAGCCCCATTGGCCTTTTTCTAGCATCAAAAATGAAAAAGAAATCATCATTTCTATCATTATTAATTGTCTAATATGTTTATAAAGCCAGCTGACGTTGAAAGCATTCACAGGGTAACAAATAGGACGCATGCTTAACGGAAAAAGAAGAACGACACCTCAAAGAAGCACAAGCTGTAAACCTAAACCATCACTATATAAAAATGTCACTGTCCAGGCTCAAGATAGTTATTCTGCACATTTCAGCACTCAGAGTTCTTCAACACCATGATATCCTATGTCACATGACCATGGTAACATATGTCACATGACCATGGTACCGTATGTCACATGACCATGGTATCCTATGTCACATGACCATGATATCATGTCACAAGACCATGGTATCCTTTGTCACATGACCATGGTATCCTTTGTCACATGGCCATGGTATCCTATGTCACATGGCCATGGTATCCTATGTCACATGATCATGGTACCCTATGTCACATGACCATGGTACCCTATGTCACATGGCCATGGTATCCTATGTCACGTGACCATGGTATCCTATGTCACATGGTCATGGTATCCTATGTCACATGGCCATGGTATCCTATGTCACATGACCCTGGTATTCTATGTCACATGATCATGGTATCCTTTGTCACATGACCATGGTATCCTATGTCACATGACCATGGTACCCTATGTCACATGGCCATGGTATCCTATGTCACATGGCCATGGTATCCTATGTCACATGACCATGGTATCCTATTTCACGTGACCATGGTATCCTATGTCACGTGACCATGGTATCCTATGTCATATGACCATGGTATCCTATGTCACATGACCATGGTACCCTATGTTACATGACCATGGTACCCTATGTCACATGGCCACGGTATCCTATGTCACATGGCCATGGTATCCTATCTCACATGACCATGGTATCCTATGTCACATGACCATGGTATCTTATGTCACATAAGTTAACCATGGTGTTCTTTTTTACATTACCATGGTATCCTATGTCACACGACCATGGTATCCTATGTCACATAACCATGGTGTTCTTTTTTACATTACCATGGTATCCTATGTCACATGACCATGGTATCATATGTATCTGGATCATGGTATGCTATGTCACATGACCATGGTGTTCTTTGTCACATGACTATGGTACGCTATGTCACATGACCATGGTGTTCTTTGTCACATGACCATGATATGCAATGTCACATGACAATGGTATGCTATGTCACATGACCATGGTGATATTTGTCACATGTCCATAGTATGCTATGTCACATGACAATGGTATGCTATGTCACATGACCATGGTGGTACTTGTCACATGACCATGGGACACTTTGTCACATGACCATGGCACACTATGACACATGACCATGGAATGATATATATCTGGATCATGTTACGCTATGTCACATCACCATGGTATCCTATGTTATGTGTCAATGGTATCCTGTCACGTGAACATGTTATCATATGTCACGTGTCCATGGTATCCTATGTCACATTATCATGGTATACTATGTCACATGATCCTGGTATCCTATGTCACATGACCATGGTACCTTTTGTCACATGACCATGGTATCCTATGTCACATGACCATGGTACCCTATGTCACATGACCATGGTACCCTATGTCACATGACCATGGTATCCTATGTAACATGTCCATTGTATCCTATGTCACATTATCATGGTATACTATGTCACATGACCATAGTGTTCTTTGTAACATGGCCATGGTGTTCTTTGTCACATGACCATGTTGTTATTTGTCACATGACCATGGTATGCTATGTCACACGACCATGTTGTTATTTGTCACATGACCATAGTATCCTATACCACATGGTCACATTTGCATGCGTCGAATGACCATGGTATGTTATGTCACATGACCATGGTGTTATTTGTAACATGACCATGGTATCCTGTCAGATGGCATGATGTCACAATGACGATGACGGTAGTGAGATCAATAATGCAGGTGGGTTCTATTGGTATTACTATAGTGATTCTTATATATTTTGTTTTGGGCTATAAAGAATATTTATTTCTAATTGATTTGAACACTCACTACTATTTGTAGTTATTTGAATCTTATTTTATTTATTAAATACATGATTGACACAGTTTATCATAATGTTTTGCCATTTCTTATAGTCATTCATGTTAATCCGTTTTATTTGTATTTTATATCCCAATACAAAAACTGATATCTCACTGTACATGAATGTGCCATTTCTTTAAAGAGTAAAAAGAATAACATATATTATATTAACATTGGTACGAGTATGGATATCATTTAAAAAAGTACCATAAATAAATGGTATTTAGTTATTGTACTGTGAACGAGGGTGACCAGATTTGAGTTAGTGAAAAAGAGGACACTAACCAAGGTGGGGGAGGGGTTGTTTGGGTGTTATGTTGTAAATCATTTGTGGCATCATGGGCATGTGGATGCAATGAAATATGTCTACATTCAAAGACATCTAAGAACACTGTGTCCAGTATGCTACCTTGCATTGATCTTTTGAGTTTTTTGTTTTTATTTACTGGAACTATAATGTAGATAAACATGTGAAGAAAACAAATTGTCGCATTCAGTCAGTGAGATTAACAAAATTAACAAAATAAGATTCTTTCTGTTGGAATTTATTATTTTAGAAAATAATAGAGTAATAAGGAAATATAAAAGCATACAAACACAAAACAAGGAGGAACTTATATTTTCATGCAGAAACAATGTGAACTTCCAGCTCCCTGTTTTAGATGTCACGCACTGAGCTTCCCATGCATCACCACATTAAAACATTTGCCTGGTTATTCAAAGCAAAACAGCTTCTTCCCCAAGCTGTTAAAGCCGTCTTTGCAAAAGAGAAACCTCTGCTACGCTTCATCTAATTAAAGTGTTTGTGCAAAACAGAAGAAACTTTGGTAAGTTTGGTGTGGTGGTTGGCGTGTTTTAGCTCTCAGAAATAGGACGTATCCGGTAAAGGTGAATTTGTGGTCACTCTGTAAACAAAAATACAAAGAAGCTGGCGGAAAACTGACAATGTTGCTTTGCTGTGAAAGCCGAATGCTTGGAAGTTTCTGCCACTCAAACTCAGAGCTATAATCCCCATCGTGTAGCTGTTTGTGGGAGTTGCACACGCAGGTTAAGGCAGAGATAAGACTATGATGTTATCGTTTTAGAAATTATCCATATAGAAGGGAAATGACAGCAGCTTCTGAATTATTCACTTTGAACCAGAGTGGTATGAAAGGGAAAGTTAAACTTATTTTGATAAGTCTGCCTCATCAGAAAGTTCTCCATCAATTGCCTTAAATGAGTCCCTACTGAGTTACCACAGTAACTAGTACCATGGTAACTAAACAGCCTATTCAAGTGTTGTTGCAAAGGGTGTTTTTTTTTTACAGTGACCAACAGGTACAAACACATTTTATATACAAAATCATGCCATATAAACATGTTTATTTCAGGATTGTTCCAAAGGCTAATAACAAACAGTGAAAACACGCCATCTACAGACAGGATGCTGTTACTGCACTCTTCTGTGGCATCTTCAGTTCACTACTTTAACAAATCACCTATTAGTTTGATAAATGAAGACTATAATGTTTTCTACTAATATGGCAACTCACGTAACATTTTTTTGGGGATCCCAGTGAGGATCAGTATCCCTGAATTTATAAAAGACTATCTTATGGTAACTTTTTGATCACCAGCAAAAGTAGTTCTTAAGTTACCGGCCAATTATTTATTGATTTTTTTTGTCTGCAGAAAAAAAAGCCTGAATATGCAAGTGTAACTGAATACTTTTAGTCATACAAGTTTATTTCACTTATTTTTACTGAAATCGAAAAGGTTAAATAGCACAGATAGTTTTGAGGAATAGCTTTGTTATTGCATCACCTGAATCTTTGTCACTACACATATTTAGTTTCCTTTGTTTTGTGTTTGTGTTACCATGTGATGTCTGGTCTGCACGAGTGCAAACTATCTGCAAATCAATTACCTTCATTTCCTCATCCATTGTCATCCTCCTCATCAACAAGCTTTGCGTTTCATTTGGTTGCACTTTGTTCAGGCAGGCAGTAACACACACCACAAACAACACCAACACGCTAAACATGCACCATGAATATGTGATGGGTAGTGTAGTGTTCATGGGAAGTGGGCATTAAAACATTGCTTATGTCATTCATCCCCTGCTAGACTACCAAGCAGGTTTTTATTTGTATCACCAATAAGGATTTTTATCCACATTTGGCAATTTGACAGGAGTCTATTTGGAGTCCTTCTCACTGTCCTAACATACTGTTAAACAGTTTACTTACACTTCTTTTCTTTCCACTTCCACTTCCTTCTTTGTCAGGAGAGCTCCTGTTTGAAATATAAAGGACACCGCAGAGTTACGTAGAGGTATACCGTATTAGTATCATGGATTCATTTAGCAAACATACACGTATATAATTGATTTTTGTGTCAGTGCAAACATACGTCGCATCTGTCTCCTTGTCTTTCTTTCGTAAACCCAGGGCTTTCCTGGTTCGGTTTTTCAGTCCTAACACAGAGAATAAAAAGGAGTGGGGGCCTTATTTAGAGATTTAAAGCCTCATGTAAAGTCAACAGTCCTTTCTTTTAATGCACTTCACAGCAAATAACACAAAAGACTTAAGATGTAATAACCCGTGCGGGAACATTTCCTAGAGGATGCAGGGAAAATACATTAATTCCAATATCATTATTTAAATGAATGCATCGATTTGGAAAAAAGTCCTGACCATCTGGAGAAAGCTTCCACATTAATTGAGGTAATGATAATGTAATTCCCCAAAGTGTCCCGTCCTGCACTAAATAAAATGTAAAAAGAGACAAAAGCTAAGACTGATCAATCTGCCCACTTCTTTAGAGAGATTCAAGACAATGCTGGTCGCCAAACTGAATGCAAACACCCTTGACACTGTTTGGAAGCTGAAATGTAGACAACATAGAGGGTAAGAGAAAACAAGAGGGTGCAATTCAATATGTGAGACACGTAAAGGATTCCCAGCAGTGAAAAATAATGCTGGGGAAAATGTAGCAGTTTCTTTATTCATAGTGTTTGATGTTACTGACTAAAGGCTTATGAAACCAATCAATAAATATCCAAAAGACACAACCTCTAATAAATAAAAACATTTTTTCTCATGTACTGAAAGTAAGACGTTGGGTGTTTAAAAAATCTCCATAAAATCTCAAACTTTTTCCCTCACCCATGTGTTACACTTGCATAATGCTAAAGCTAGTTTCAGTAGACTGACATAGTTCATGAAGGAGTAAACTTTCACAACCTAGGGGCTTGTTTCTCTAGGCATTCCCAGGCCAGCCAGAGATGTAATCAGTCCAGCGTGTCCTGGATCTCCTACGGGGTCTCTTCCCACAGGGACGTGCCTGGAACACCTCACCTGTGAGGCGTTCAGGAGGCATCCTAACCAGATGCCCGAGCCACCTCATCTGACTTCTGACTTTGATGAGGAGTAGCAGCGGCTCTACTCTGAGTCCCTCCAGGATGGCTGAGCTTCTCACCCTAAGGGAGACATCAGCCACCCTGTGGAGGGAACTCACTTTGGTCGCATGTACACTGGTCGTACAGGGACCGAACAGCTCGAACAAGGAGGTCCTGTACCCCATACTCTCAGAGGTCCCCCACAGGAGTCCCCAAGGGACACAGTCAAAGGCCTTCTCCAAGTCCACAAAGCACATGTAGACTGATTGGGCAAACTCCCATGCTCCCTCCGGTACCCTAAAGAGGGTATTGAGCTGGTACACTGTTTTACGACCAGGACGAAAACCACACTGTTCTGGATATTCTAGAAAATCCTCCTCTCCATTACCCCTGAATAGACTTTTCCAGGGTGGCTGAGGAGTGTGATCCCCCTGTAGTTGGAACACGTTCTTCGATCCCTCTTTAGGGAGACCACCACCCCAGTCTACCAATCAAGGGGCACAGTCCCAGATGTCCACACAATGCTGCAGAGGCCTGTCAACTATTACAGTCCAACAGCATCCAGGGCTTTAAGAAACTCCGGGCGTATCTCGTACACTCCCAGGGCCCTGCCACTGAGGAGCTCGTTAACCACCTCAGCGACCTCAGCCCCGGAGATGACTCAGAGTCTCAGAGTCTCCTACATCTGCTTCCTCATCGAAACACGTGTTTGTAGGACTGAGGAGAATTTTGAAGTATTCTATCGAGCGACCCACAATGTCCCGGGTCATAGTCAGCAGCCGCCCATCCTCACTGTAGACAGTATTAAAGGAGTAGTGTTTTTCCTTTCCCAGTTTGCCAGATGGTGGACAGGAATTTCTTCGAAACCGTTCAAAAGTCATTCTCCATGGGCTCCCCAAACTCCTCCCACGCCTGAGCTTTTGCCTTGGTAACCGCAAAAGCCACATTCTGCTTAGCCTGTCGATACCCATCAGCTGCCTCGGGAGTCCTCCCTCACAGCTGGTATCCACCAGCAAGTTCTGGGATTGCCACCACAACAGGCACCAATGACTTTACGGCCACAGCTCTGGCTGGCCGCCTCAACAATTGAGGCACGGAACATGGTCCACTCTGACTCAATATTCCTCGCCTCACTCGGGACATGGTTGAAGCTCTGCCGAAGGTGGAAGTTAAATCTTTTTCGTACAGGGGACTCTGTCAGATGTTCCTAGCAGACCCTGATTATACGTTTAGGCCTGCCAGGCCAAACCGACATACTCCCCCACCATCTGAGCCTACTCCCCACCTGGTGGTAATTGGTCGACAGCTAATTAAACTGCAGCCCAGCGTGTCCTGGTGCTAGGTGTACATATGGGCACTCTTGTGCTGGAACATGGTGTTCGTGATGGACAATCCATGGCAAGCACAGAAGCTCTCTAGCACTCCCCCCCTAAGGACTCTAGAAAGGGTGGGTACTCTGCACTTCCGCTCAGTTCATAGGCACAAACAACAGTCAGGACTCGTCCCCCCCACCTGAAGATAGAGGGAGGCTACCCTCTAGTCCACCGGGGGTGAACCCAAACATACAAGCATCCAGCCAGGGGGCGATTAGTATGCCCACACCTGCCCGGCACATCTCACGGGGGCAACGCCAGACTGGACGAAGGTTCAACCCTTCTCAAGGATACTTGGTCCAGAGCCCAAGCTCTGGAGGTGGAGGTGGTTGAGGTGAGGCCAACTACATCTAGATCTGCTGGGATATTCAAGACACACAAAGCCTTTCCCCACAATATGGTGGCGGCTCATGTAAAAGGTTAAGCTTGAGCTATTTCAATGTAAATTTTTTCCAATTCACTGGCAGAAACTAAAGCTAAATGCTAACAATGACGATGCAACCAAAGCACTAAATCTTAGCATGGTCATTTAGCAAACATTCTAACAACAAAAAGGATTATATCTACAAAGTGTCACGACTGGTGTGGAGGAGGTGCGATGAGGACCCAATTGCAGGCAGGAAGAATGTAGATGGAGATTTATTAAATAAAGAACTAAAAAACAAATGAACACTGAACACAACAGGATAATGATTACT
>JBAMIG010000008.1:2351259-2364106 GCA_037177335.1 Kiunga ballochi
AAAGTGGTAACAATGCTGTACAGAAACAGTTTCTTTCTGAAAAATAAAGCCAATGCAGAACAGTCTGGAACCTGCAGTACATCTGATGTCCAGCAGGAGGCACTTTACGTACTTTACAGTATTATGTTGTGCACATGCTTAAAGCTTATGTTAAATAGCTTTTTTAAAATCATTTTGATTTTTAACTTTTTGCTTGTTTTACACATGACAACACCAAATAACTCACAAATTACTCATAAATGTATTTACCGCACCTGCGATGAAGCTCTACCAGTTTGAATATTTGTAGAGCAAAGTTATAAAAAAAACAAAGAGAAAGACTTTCTTTGACTTTTATGTGATCTGAGATCACAGCTAACTTTATTGTTAGGGCAGTCTCGGCTTGTCATTTTGCATTTTTTATAAGGAGGTTAGTGTTTCTTTTGTAAGCTGTGGTGCCATTAAAGGAAAATAAAACAAGAGAATGGCTCCACAGTTCTCGGTTAGATTAATCTCTTACATGTGTGCTGGGGTCTCAAAAGGCCAAGATGGAAAAATGCTTGAGGCATCAACATGTAGCTCCAGAGATGATTGAGTTGCATAATATTGGCTATGTCTGCCAACCTTGAATGGTCCATGATGGTAACTAGTCACAGGTGTGGTCTCACAGATCTACCCTTTGCAGCAAAAAAAACAAACCAAATAACAAGGTTAAAATAGTAAAGCGACAACTTTTAACTCCAAAACAGCAGAACATGAACTGTCGTCAAAGCGGTTAATCCATTTTTTGTTTGTAATATTTGTTTGCAGCTCGACCACTGAAAACACTAAAAAGTATGACTAAACAACACACTAATGCTTGTGTTGGTTACAGCCTTGCCTTTAGGGAAGGGGGGGTGAAGCCTCTGGAGAAACTGATTCCACAGGATCATCATCCCCAGCATAACTCACACACTCAGCTGGTGGACTTTATGGGGTGACATGCCACGAGTACCTCAGTCGTCACCTCTGTTAGCGAGATTAAGCTCTGTCAGAATGGAGTGGCAGATGATGAGTGGTGGGTATGACCACAGAGGGCGGCGCTGGGGAGGGAGGCTCAGGCTAAAGAAGACACAAGCAGCACACAGACACCAAAGCACCAGGAATGGCATGTCAGTTTTGCTGATGTCTATAGTAACAGTAGCCTCCAATTTGACATTCCCTCCATCAAACATTGGTTTGTGCTTTTCTTTTTTCTTCTCCCGCTTTTTGGCTTCTCTTTGACCTCCTTAAAAGAACACGCTATGTTTCCCAGGACCCAGCTATTTGAAGCTCATAGTTTTGGTCATCCGAAGTTTTCTGTTCCAACTCAAGCCGTTCCGACGCTGTCCCCACTTACATGTCCACAATGGCAGGGTCCTGGGGTCCAGACCATAGCCGCCCTATGCTCTGGCCGCAGTCGAGTTGCCTCTGGCAGCATTGCTGCATGCTTTGTGTGCTGGTTCTGGCTGCTGATCAGGGAAACCCCACAGTCTCTCCATGGTGAATGCTGATGTCTGCCAAGACTATTATGTATCCTTTCAATGGCAGTGAATAGTTGCACACTACAGTACAGAGGATTTGAGAGACGTGCAATTCGCTCAAGGATACAATGCAAGACCATGACACAAATTCTGACTTTATGGAGCTAAACAAATCTCTGAAATGATTACTCTGTGTTGTGTCTGTGAGGCTTTTTCTGACCGGCGACAACAAAACAAAACAAGATAAAGATGTGTTCTACTTTTTACAAGATGGAAAGTGCGTTAAACAATGGATAAACATTGTTCTTTGACACTGGTAATGAGCGGCATTATCCTAAAAGGCATCGGTTGTTCTGACATAGTGCGGCGACATGAATGGGAGGGCTTCCAGCATGCATATTTAACACTTAAATCAAGGGATTAATGCTTGTTCTATATTTGCAACGCAGGGTTCATGTACCACACACTAAGCTCTAAATCATGCATCGCAACCTTCTGGCCTCTGGACACAACTAGATACCCAAACATGAACAAATATGCTCTTTTCCCACCATTTGCTGTTTGTCAGGGTGGTGTCAAAATGCACGCAAATCCTGCAGAATTACAGCTCAGCAGTTATCTTCATTTAACACAGAGGAACATCTGTATGTTTTTTAAGCTATCCCAGGACCACCGCACTCCGGTGGCATGTGTGCCAGTGGATATCAAGATGAGTCACATCTACTAGCTGGCAGCTGGTAGGCTTCCAGTATCAGCCTATCCTGTTAATCTTACGATTAGCCTTCACTGATCCCATCAGGACTGCCTGGATATGGGGTGCAGAGCCTAAAGGTTTATCCAGCAAGCCGGTCCTCTCTGGCACGCACACAACACTAAAGATGCTTTCCCAACACGTAAATAAAAACGGCATGATCTATGAAAATGCCAAAGATAAAAGAGTTTGTTTTATTTATTTTTTTGTATCCAGGAGGTGATTCATACACCATGCCGTATCTCTGTACGATGAGGAGGCGTGGGGTTGAAAAGTGGACTAAACTGACCATCAGATGGAGAAGACTAAAATCTATGTATGGGAGATATAATGTTTTTAACTATTTATTTTAATCTTAGCAACATTTTAACATTAAATATATATTTTTCATAAATATTGCAAAACTTTCAAACTGGAGGCAGATCTCAGTGAACGTGACCTGATGCTTGATGACTGGTATGGAGATCTGTGTGAGCTTCTGTGATTTTATAGAAGCATGCAGACGGGTTTATACGTCAAATGATCAAATATGGTCCTGATAAAGTGTCAAGGAATGGGATGGGGATCCAGTAAATACCTGGGATTAAGGTAGTTGCTCCACCAACTGTTCACTGACGCCTTATGGCTTCCACAGGGAAAAAGACACTAACCCAGTTTATTGCACTGCAGTTAAACTTGTTAAAACCGTTATCCTCATATCCTCATATGTAGCTAGAAAAAATAGTTTATTTTCTTTTCTAGCACCACAAAATAGAAAATAATCATCTGTATTTGTGCACAAAATGCACCAGGTTGCAAAGAATGAAGCATAATCTCAAGAGCACAAATTTTCTTAATTGAATTACTTTTAAAAGGTTTTCACAATTGTACTATTATATCATTATTACGTGTTGAATCATTCTTCAACACTATAAAAGTGTTAAAGCGTGAGAACGTTGCTTACCATCAAAATAATGCAAAGAGGTTTATGTGTGGAATTAATAGTTCAGCTTTTTTTCATGTATCAATGCATAAATAGCAAAGTTATTACTCAACAAGATAAGCCCACATTTACATTTTTAGTATGCAGGAGTAGTAATTTAGCCTTTTCACTGCAGAGAACCACCAAAAACAACGTTATCTTCTGGATTTATACAATCTCTGGTAGTTTCAGCCTCTCATCTGGACTTTTAATCAAATGAAGTCAGGAAATGACGTTTTTCTGTCATATTTTCACTCTGCCATGTTGTATTAATGCTGCTCAGTCATGTTATATACTTGTAAATGTCAAATATGTTCAAAGCTTAAATTTTTATTTTTACGCTTCAATTCAATTAAAGTTAATTAATTAATTGTTTTTTTTAATTTGCCATCATTTAAACTCAAAATCATCCAAATACACAAAAGGAAGCGTTTTGGATTTTTGTTTACTTGTCAAAACAAGCAAACAAAGCCTAAAAGTGTTGGGATTACCTCTGCTTCTCTGCCGGATTTGATTCATCCTTGCACACGCTTCGATGTTTTTAAAGCAATTTTAAAACATAGAGTAAAACAAGAACTTTTCAGAACATCTGCAATGGTAAAATAAAAACTTATCCTGCTGCACCAGCTTAACCACAGACCCCAGTGTACTTTCTACACACTGGTGAAATGCATCACCCAGGGCGGACCCCAGGAGCTAAAGGGGGGGAAATGCTGAGCTCCTTTGACACCAGCGGGGGAGGAGAGAGAGGCGGGTGGGGGTGTTTGGGTGGTAGCCAAAAGACATGCCATGACATGTCAGAGGCTCAAATGATGATACAGACATGGAAGGAAACCTATTTTATCAAACCATCCACAACATTTAACAACATGTGACTATCAACAAGTTTCTTTCTGTACAAAGAAAATGTTAAAACAGAGTTTTAATGAACTGAGTTTGTCTGTTTCCTGTCATGCCCTGATGATACACTCAACCCTGGCAGTCCAGGCAGTTTTTGAGCTCATACTGGACGCCGAATGGGGGCAGGGGGGCAGAAATGCTGCAGGCTAATAACTCTCTCTGCAAGGGTCAAAAAAGAGTTGGTCGTAAACGCCTGGACACCAACAGAGGCTTACCTCTGACCAAACAGGCCTTGTTTCAATCTCAGCAGCCACTAATGTCAGCTAGTGGATGAAGCCATGGCTGTTTAAAGCATAATGTCATTCTGTGTCATCACACAAAGCGTGTGTTCATTCTATATGAATACATAACAAGATAGTAGTGGGCCATTTTTAGCATATGAGGCAAAGAAGATTAAAAAAAAAACAGTCTAACCGTCCTCTAAAGTCTCACTGAGGATTGTCGTTGGTAACACACCTGCAATCATTTCTTCAACAGGGTGACTTCACCTGTCACTACTCATAGCAATAATTATGTGTGGCGACAGCCATGATGCCATTTTTGCTGCTGAACGTGTTTGACAAGCTCAACAAGAAAATAATACACAGTTGCCAACATGGAAGACTATTCTTTTGTTTCTCAGACTAAAGGTCAAACAGGTCTGAGACAAATCTGCCGAATTGACTGTTTTATGCAAAATTTCACTATTAAATAGAGGTATTTATTAAAATATGTATAAGTCTTAGTTGTTTAAGAAAGGGCACATGTGTAAATTATTTTCACTCTAAAGATTTCAGCTGTTTTTCTTTTTTCCATTCATGTCCTGCAAGGCTTTTTCAGTTTTTCCAGCCAAGCTTGAGAACTGAATGAAACGGTCTGGAATGTACCATTACAATCTATAGGGGTTTTTAATGTCGCTCACTCAAAATATCTGCCACGATAAGAAGTCATAAGACAAACATGATAGTATTTAAATTTTAAATTGTTATTATTTTAAATAAAGTTGTATGATAAAACAAAAAGAGGCGTGTGTTTGTGTGGTCAGAGGTCCTGCTGCACACATCCCCCCTTTTGCAAACGAGTAGGGTGGATCCTGCTAATGTGGTGTTGCTAGCAGCCCTTTTAAATCGCTCCACTTCCGAGATGAAGTAGAGAAGATCGCCGTCGTACTGGGAGCATATCTGAGCCGACATTGTCTCTGAAATAAAGAAAAGAAACAGTTAGACAGGCTATGCTAAGACAACCTATTTGGATTCTGGAATCTTTATGGACTTGGGATATAAGGACTCTTATTCATGTGCAAATCTTTCTAGGGACGTGGCGACTGCACTAAAGCAGCAAAGACTCCTTTCCCCCCCTTCTTTTTCTTTTGCAGCATTTTTTTTAAAACAAGCGCAAAGACAACAACTGCAATCTGGACTCCTTTCTTAAAACAGGAATGGTTTATCCTCCTGAAGGTGTATTCTACATCGAAATGGATCAAGCACCACCAGGTAAGTTAGGGTTAAAGGCAGCCATTGTCTGGACTGCGGTTGTCGGAAAGCGCATATTTCTTCCCTTCGTGCTCTCTCTCTCTTTCTCTTTCTCTCTCTTTTCTGTACAATTTCATGCTTATAATAAAGTTGACAAAAGGCGTTAGGACAGCGTTATAATGGCCAGCTCCTTGGTTTGCGCTCCCCCAGTGGCATTGCCCAGGCATGCATAGCGCAATTCACTTGCCGATTACGTAATACCTTTCTTGGATCAGGCGCAGTGGCTCGCCTCCTTTTCTTTTGTCCCAGCTATGACAAACTTGGACGAACGACGCGGCTGCAGTTTAGCATCTTCGTCGCAGGAGACTTTATTTTTTTGCAGATGCTTGTGGAAAAGGGAGGCTTTCTTTGCGGGGAACTGGCGCTGGTTGACGGTGCGTTAATGAGCGCCGCATGAAACGACCGCTTTGTTCTCCTCTGCAGCCAGCCGTGCTTAATTTGTGCGCGAGCCCTGGAAGTAGGCTACGGGCAAGAAGACGAGACAGCTCGTCTCATGACTCAACTCCGGAACAGCTCATTTTCTGTGTGCATTTGTCACTTACCCGCTGTGTTGTTACATCGTTGTGAAGCAGACTTTGCAGCCTGTTTCAAAGCCAAGTTAAAGTGATTAATCTCAGAATATCTGAATGAGACTAATTATTTTAAGCGTGCAATTTTAGCTATAGTTAATTGTGCATAAAATAATGGGGGGAAACTTGGACTGCTGATATAAAAAAGCACAATAAGAAACGTGGTATTGTTCCTGCACGCGTTGTTTTGAAGACTTAACTCACCTATCTGGACTTAATTGTTATATTTGGTGTGGTTTTTCATTTTAAATAGGTGGGTTATTGTTGGCAATAAACAGGAGAGATAAAAGAAGGTGTGCAGATTTAATTCTAGGTCTGGAAGCCATTATTTTCCTTTTTTTCTCTCTTTCTCTCCTGCACCTGTCTTTTGTTTATTTTAAGGTCAGAAAAAGAGGGGAAGGGATGGTGGGAGACAGCCACATTTTCTCCTCTCTGAGGGTGCTCTAGTATTCTCCCCTAAACTGCCTCATGAAAGGCACTTTTGTCCTGCAGTGAAATATATCGCCCTTCACCTCCTCTTGATGCGGTTTGCCCTCTTTTTTTCCCTCCTTCTTCTCATTTTTAAGGGAACACTTGGCCAAAACGGGAGATTTTTCTCTCTCCTACTCTTTAAGGTTGATGGAAAACTTATGATCTGTAAGCTCAGAATAGGAGGGGAGCTCCAAGAAGCTCAAAGTATCATTTCAGTTTTTGGCAATTCAGATCAGCGCCAGAGGTGAACGTTAAAAACTGGACTTTGCAGAGGGATCGAGGCGTTGAAAGCCAATACCTTTTGGAGGTATTAATAAAAGTCCTCACATGGGAGCAGCAATCACCCTGTCAGTGCTGACCACACTCATGATTTGCATGGTTTGGCAATTTGACATGACTTGGAGACATGCCTGGGCTTGCCTTCAGATCATCCATCATGCAACGTCTCAGTGTGCATTAGCCAGGATGCTCAAGTGGTCACGCTGTGACAGATATAAGCCTCACAGATTCCTCTCCAAACGCTTTGTTTCATATGTTTCTATCTCTTTTTCTGCTTAGCTCTCCCTCCCAGGTCCACAAAGCCAGTGATGTCTACCATGAACAATAACTGCCTTTCTCCACCTGCGTATTCGCTACAAGACGCTGATTGGTATTGGGGGGATATAACTCGGTAAATACTCTGACATTGTCACGCACTCTGTGTTTGGATTGTTTTGATTGCGATAATAAGAATGGACGCCGGATTCCCCTGCAGGGACGAGGTTAACGAGAAGCTCCGGGACTCACCTGACGGCTCTTTCCTGGTGCGTGATGCATCCACAAAACTGCAAGGAGACTTTACACTGACATTAAGGTAAGCTGAAGAAAAGGAGCATAATCCCTCCAAACAAAGTATCCCCAGGTCTCACGCTACATTTCACGCTAATCTCATTGTGCGACTCGGGCAGGAAAGACGGGTTAAACAAGCTGATCAAAATTTACCACCGTGACGGAAAGTATGGCTTCTCCGACCCTCTCACCTTCACATCGGTGGTGGAGCTCATTTGGTACTATCAGCACCATTCGTTGGTGGAGTACAACGCCACGCTGGACCTGATGCTTACGCATCCCGTGTCCCGCTTCCAGCAGGTTACTGTCTTTTTCATCTTCTCTGAGGAGGTTAAATAAGAGAAAAACGATTCAGATGATTGAGTGGACGTTTTTCCCTTCAGGTGAAAGAAGACAGCGTCGACGTGGCCGGGAGGAAGCTGAAAGAGGTCCATAATCAGTACCAAGAGAAATCCAAGGAGTTTGATCATCTGTACGAAGCCTTCACAAAGACCTCGCAGGTTATTGAGCCTTCTTAAGGCTTTCTAGCCACAAACCCCTTCGTGCTTCTCCTGAAGGGTTTCTGAGCTGATCTGTTCTCTGACGCAGGAGATCCAGATGAAGCGCACGGCCATTGAGGCCTTTAATGAGACGATGCTGATCTTCGAGGAGCAGTGCCGCGAGCAGGAGCGTTACGGGGAGGAGTTTGAGAGGAGCAGTCTTTCGGACGCAGACACGGACCTAGAGAGGTGCTTGATCATGTGACGCTGGAAAACGAATCGATTTAGCTCCTTCCGCTCGCACTCCTCTCATTTAAAACGTGCCCCGTCTCTTCTCTTTTCCTCCTCCATCAGTTTTCTGATCAATTATGAGAAGTTGAAGTGTCGCCTTGGAGAGATCTATGACAGCAAAATCCACCTGGAGGAGGATTTGAGAACGCAAGTGGAGGACTACAGGGAGACGGACAGGAAGATGAACAGCTTGCGGCCAGACCTCATCCAGCTGCGCAACATCAGAGACCAGTACCTCAAGTAAGTAGTTTTATCTTAGCTTGTGTCATTTACTTCATAACCACAGCCTATAAAATTCCTTTCTCCTCTCCTTGCAGCTGGCTTAACCACAAAGGTGTGCGGCAGAAACGGATATTCGATTGGCTGGGGATACACAGCGACGGCCTCGACGAGTACGTTTCAGCGAGTCCTTCCAGATAAAACCCATTTTAATCCGAGGCAGAGGTGTTACAATGCTGCGTGTTTGTCTTTCAGCACGTACGTGTTGAAGGGAGACGAGAAGAACTTGCCCCACAACGATGAGACGAGCTGGTTTGTGGGTGAGCTGAGTCGGTCGCAAGCGGAGGAGATGCTTCAAGGCAAATCTCCCGGAACGTTCCTGATCCGCGAGAGCAGCAAGCAGGGATGCTACGCCTGCTCCGTCGTGTAAGCGCGTAGTCTGGTTGGAGCGGAGCACGGAAGAGGTCTGAGCCATGCTAATCCATGCATCTCCGTTTCCTTTGCAGAGTGAACGAAGAGGTCAAGCACTGCATGATCTACAGCACGCCGCTCGGATACGGCTTCGCCGAACCCTACGACGCGCACTGCTCGCTGAAAGACCTCGTCCTGCACTATCGCCTGCACTCCTTAGCGCAACACAACGACGCCCTGGATGTCCGGCTGTCGCACCCAGTACACACCAAAGCCACGGCCGCCGCCGCCGCTTCTCAGCGCACAGAGGAGCACAAACTTTTACAGACTCCAAAACACATGTCTGGACTCCCGCCTGCAGCTCCGGAGATGTGAGACCGAACCGAGGACATGTTTGCTGTGCGCCGCCAGAACGTCAGCGTCTAAGGTGCATCGTGTAAAGTTTTGCACTACGGTGATTCTGTGATGACGTGGGACCGGAACTTGAATGTCAGCTGACTGTTTAAGCTTTCCAGCTAATTTTACACGTAGTGCTATTTGTTCAAAACACCCCCCCCCTCTCCTCCTATACCCCCACTGGATCAACCCTGCTATCTCTGTGAAAGCCTGAAAATTGTTCAAAATGTCAGTTTCTCGCCCCCAAAACTGTCTTTTTACAAATGTGACCGATGCGTTTGATACGCCGCGTCGCTCCTGCAGACAAACAAAACACGGTGCTGGTAACGAAGCGGATTAGAGTTTTATCAGGTTAATGGAACAAACCATTTTTAGAGGGGGGGTTAAAAAGCCACGTGTGAATATGTTAAAAGTCGCGCCGCATCTCAAACCATCCGCCCCTTTCTTAACAGACGTTCATATACAGTGGATAACTATGTAGCATTAACATACTGTAGAGAAAGCATTGTAAAAGCATATTCAATGTTATACCCATTGACCAAAGCACTTAATAGTGAGCAAAATTACATCCCTGTTTAGTGTGGTGATTTGGGCAAAGGGTAGAGCAAATTTATGTACACCTGCTGATGTGCTGATCAAAACATAATCTGAAGTACTGTATGTTATATTCTGTTACTCAAAGAAATATAAGCTTTTTGTATTCTATATATATTTTTTCTATAAACATGCCACAAGAGGACAGCTTGAAGAAAGTGCAATCCAACAGTATTCCTATTGTTGCAATGTGTGACCATAATGGTGGCGAGGTGGCGGTGAAGGTAATGCTGTTATAAGAGGTTGATGTTTGCCACAAAAATGCACTCCCCCCCCCTTCATCCTTCTCGGTGGTGTCGGTATGATGTGGCCTCCGATGTTTGTGTGAACTGCCAGAGGTCCGGAAGTATCCTGCCTCCATTTACTTGAACTGTGGCATTGCTCGAGCTATGAATGTTTTTTCATGACATGCAGTCTGCATAGCTTCAGAGGAAAGGAATCCATGTTGAACTTGGCACATTTTTCAACTTTGAGGACAATAGACACTTTGTATAGAGAGAGATACCGTTAAATGTATTTCTGACGTTGGTTGAGCGGAAGGAGGTTGATGAACCCTCTTGAAAAATACGACTCCACTGGAGGAGCGAGGATAACCCCTCGGGGGAAGCTGAGCAATGTGAGATCCTGACCTTTTTCATGCTGAAAGACAATAAACTGAAGAGTTTTGTCAACTCATGCAGTCACTTGTTTCCTTTTTTCCCCCTCTAAATAAATCATTCTTACAATATAATGAAGAAAAAGTGCAAAAACAGAGATAAGTCAAGCTGTAGTGGGACCATGCGTTTTGATGAGCTTATCGTTGGGTCAACACGGATAGAAAGCAGCGAGGGCACCGGAGGACACGCTGCCGACAGATGGAGAGGAAAGGAAGTGATAAGACAATGGCAGGATACGTGCAAGCTCTTTCCATACTCGGTCAGCATAGCCGCCGTTAAGTCACCAGTAAAATATGCATCGGACCTACGTCAGACGGGTCACAGGCTGTTCAGAAAAACAGCCACCTTCTTTTGATGTTCCCGGGGAAGGAATGCAGCCGGACATTTGCCACTTGCCAGCCTCAGTACATCCCCTTTTCCCCCCTTTATTATCACTAATAAAATTCTCCAAATCCACATATACGATGACCCTGAGTGACCCAAACCTCGGCCCTCCGTGACTCTAGCAACAGGTGGCCTCTTTCAACCATCACACATGGGATTGTGTTAGATGAGGATTAATGAGGTGCAGAAGGCAGGGATGTACTGGATAGAGAGAGAGCCTCAGTTCCAGGCCACGGATTACTCCCTGTTACCTGTGTCAGCTTGGAGGGCTCTGCTGGGATTGACCATATGCACTGTAGGTAGACACACAGGACTAAATGTACCAACGCTGAGTCACTGTAGATGCGTGATTCAAAGAACGGAGAAAGGGTGGGAAGAGGAATGTAGACCGGCACGACTTAGAGAGAGCTCGGTATCCAAATTCAACTATATATAAATATATTAAAGGCTTTTATCTAAAGTCTTAAATGTGTATAAGCCTGTTAAACCACCATCATATGTACAATTAGCATATACATACAGAGACAGATTTACTGCCATCAGTCCCAAAATGAAGCATCAAATCACTGAATCTAAATGAATTTTCTTTAACATTAACTTCTTCCTGACAGGGCCAGTTTTTCTGTCTGAAACGACACATAAAACAAATTATGTGTTTCTGCACAGCGACCGAGGCTGTAAGTAGGATCTTAGTCTTGTTAGAAATCTGAGGTGAGATGAACGATGTGTGTTACTGAGTAAATTCATCTGGAGCGGCAGAAAATGTGATTGCCTCTGTCAGGGAAAACCAGAGGTCAGCATCGCAGTTCATCTATGAATGAGTAAAGTCTTCACCTCCTTCATCTCCATGGAAACAAGCAGGACCTTCATGGTTCATTTCAAACTCACACACACGTTAAGATGGTTTTTTAAGGTGAGGCACAATTTTAGACCAGCAAAAAGCAAAAGTAAGACATGAAAACCATAGTTTATAACTAAATAAAAAACAGATAGTTGTTTTATTTAGAGTTCCAGTAAATGTATTAATTTAAGGAGCACGATTCTGATGGGATAAATACATTTTGTCTATACTTGACTAAAATTTATGCTTCCTGAGTTGGCTTAAAAAAATAAATGACCAGCTGCACTTTCGATATTAACTAATCCAAACCAATCCAATCCAGCTTTTTTTTAAAAGAAATAAAAAAAAACACAGGACCAAGGAGCTGCACAAAATCCTAATTAGGAACATACATAGCATAACAGATGACAGTGAACGTTATTAAATAATAAATTAATTAATGTCTTATGAAGTGTCAAACAACAAGGAGAAAAAGTGGGTCTAAAAGAGCCTCTTTACACAATAACTTTTACACTCATAGTGCTAAACTTTTTATTAACAGCAAAATAAACAACAAAAAAAACTCCATGTAAGAAAAACACAGATCAGAAATAATGTAATGTACATGCCAGGCCTCTGCATCCTCATTAAGGTCCGTTATGCTCCATCACATCCTCACACATACGTCATCACACGTCATCACACATACGTCATCACACATAAGTCATCACACGTCATCACACATACGTCATCACACGTCATCACACGTCATCACACGTCATCACACATAAGTCATCACATGTTTGTCATCACACGTCATCACATGAGCGTCATCACGTGAGCGTCATCACACATACGTCATCATACGTCATCACACGTACGTCATCACATGCATGTCATGATATGTAATCACACGTACGTCATCACATGCATGTCATGATATGTAATCACACGTACGTCATTATATGTACGTCACCACAGATAAGTCATCACACGCACGTTATCATACGTAATCACACGTACGTCATATGTACGTCATCACACGTATGTCCTCACACGCACGTCATCATACATAATCACACGTCATCACACGCACGTCATCATACATAATCACACGTCATCACA
>JBAMIG010000008.1:2398895-2411323 GCA_037177335.1 Kiunga ballochi
GTATGTTGCACTGAGAACCAAGACAAATTCCTACTGATGATAATCACCTGGCAATAAATCTTATTCTGATTCTGATACTGGGTCGGGATTTATAATGGGTCGGGATTTATATTGGATCAGGACATGTCACCACTGTTGATTGATACTCATTTCTCTCTAAGCAATCCGTTCCTGGTTCTGCCTGTCTTGCTGCTTTTCAGAACCTGTACTGTTAGATCATAAATCTTTCACTTCACATTCCCATAAAGAGTTTTTAATATGGAGACGTTTTTGTCTGTACTTGTAGCTCAGCAGCGTATTTGTTTATTTCACCTGATCCATCTTTCCATTAACGTGCTCCATTACTTCAGACCTGCTTATGCCTGTCCTCCCATCGGTGTTCAGAGCAAACCCAAATAAATAATACTTTCTTTTCTATACATGTGCATCTATAAATTGAACGCTCTGCTGTTGTTTTACCTTTACTACCTTTCATTTTAACACACTAAAAGCTCGTTTCTGGTGACTCACAACATGAAGGTTGCTGGTTTGAGCCTCAAACTGGTTTAGAGGATGTCCGAACAGAACAGAAATGGAAAAATACGATAAAAATAAGTAATGGATAATGCCCAACGAGGCTTTACCTGAAGTTCTACTGACCTGCCAGGGTGCTGGCCAGTCCTGCATAGTACTCTATACACAGTCTAGCAGAGTCCACATCCAGACGGGCCTCTGTGATGGACTTCCCGTTGTTGACCACTTCCATTTCGGCTATCTCCTCTTTCCTGCTCTGTGCATTAATACCAATCAGTGTGCATGCATAAATGTCTGCGTTTGCATCTGTGCTTATAGATAATGTGATTTAACCAACTTCAATTTGACTTAACCTGACCTACTATTTTGTACATTAACACCGTAGAAATACCTCAATCACATGGGCAGCTTCAATCATGACCCTGGCTCTCTCCATCCCTGACATCTTGCTCCAGTGATGGAAGGCCGCCTTGGCAGCCTTCACAGCCTGATCCACTTCCCCAGCACCGCATGGCTCCAGATGGCACAGGACGCGCCCTGCAAAGTGAAACATATACAAATAAGATCAGACAAACAGGAAAATAACTATGTGGTGCCTTGACCAATGTATTTTAATAGAAAAACACATAAAAGACTGTTGTTAAAAAACAGCATTTGTATTTGTCAGACAGAGATCATCAAACATCATGCAGCGCAATGGCCAAAGTCCAGATGAGTGACTAGAATCACCATGGCTTACCCGTTGCAGGCTCGTAAACGCTTTCCTTGCGTTTTACTTGGATTGTCCTCCTTTTCCCAGCCCAGAAGTTCAGCGGGACCGTAATGTCCACTGAACCCGTAGAGATGCACCGGACGGCCGCTGCGACAGAAGCTGCAGCAGATCGTCGAGAGAACGAAGCAAGTCCTGGAAGCATGTTTGGTTCCTTCGCTAGAACTCTGCAAAACAGCTAACTTTACGGAAACTTTGGAGGATTCGACAAAACATAGAGCGCACCCATAACTATGTTGTGTTTCGGTTTAGCAAAACACCCAGAAAAATAGGAATAATCACAATATAAGCTTTTAAAAGATAAAAAGTCTTCGTCTGTTCGGTTACCACAAATTCCGCAAGCCGTAGAATGGAGCACGTGACGTTGTCTAACGTTTACCGTTGTGACGTAACCGCTTCGCTATCAGTCAACCACGCAAAAAAAATAAAAAAATAAAAAGGGAAATAACTTAATTTAAAAAGTTAATACAAATAATAAAAAAATGCTGAAAAAAATTATCACCATTTTTATGTTGAATGAAAAGTGTGCGTAAAATGTGTGGTAATATTGTGGGAGGAGCTAAGCTCCAACGATCTTCGAGCACAGCTGCTCTAACGGCACATTGCAAGTATGGCCGGGGACAGCGAGACACTTCTTAGAGACCGTGATGAGAACACCGGCATTGTTCGACAGCCCTTCCTGATCGGTGTCTCTGGTGGCACCGCCAGCGGCAAGGTTGGCCTTCTACCAGGCTTATTTGACTCTTTTTGACAGGTGTCACATTTACAGCTTGAATTAATACGCGGCTGAAACTCATGCGGTTGCCAGGTGCTAACGCTAGTTGACCGCGTGGCTTCAGTGACGCAACGTAGAGCTTTTGCTCGTCAGCTTTTGTCATCGGTTCTTCGCCATGCAGCTCTCAGAGTGATGGTTTGGTACACTGTCCACTGTTCAGCCCAACTTTGGGTTTAGTTGGTTATATATCTTTAAAACGGATTAGTAGTCTGATCCTCCCCCGGGTTTGTTAGACCGTTAAGTGGAGCGGGCTGGTTATAGTTAGCCACCTTGCTAACATTAAATTCCACTGCACACTAGCCATGCCCAGGGTGTATTAGGACAATAGCTCCCAGTTAGTTTGCTAATCATTTCAGGTTATAAACATGAACACCTTAATTGATATCCAGTGCAATACACAAACCTACTTAAATGATCATTATATAGTGCCAAATCTGTGTCCCGAAGCCTGGTATTCATGTCAGTATTAAAAGGACGTGTTATTGAGATAAGTAAAACACGCATTCATGGGAAAACTAAATATATTGCTATGTTGTGTAAACATAGATGTCATGAAGTAATGTTACGTTTATTTAAGCTAAGTTTAGCAGGCCAGAATCGCCATATCTTTATTAATTATTTGAAAGTGAAGCTTTTTGTTTGTAGTTTCATCCATGAAAAGCCCGTAACTGAAGTGGCGACGTGGGCGGAACTGGAGCAGCCGCGCGCGCAAGCTGTCTGGTTCAGTTTTAGGAAACAAACGCAACTAGATATCTTTTATTGTTTGACTGTGTGAACTATGTCCTGTTGGGTGGTTTTAAAAAGTACCCAAACATCTCAGAACATGGTAAAATTAAAAAGGAGCGCAATTTAGCCAAGTTATTTAATAATACTAAAATAATAATTACATCTTTTGGGTCATCTGTTTTATTTCCGGTCTTGTTTACAGCGCGCGCGCTTGTATTGTCCTTACCATATGTCCCACTCCTCTCAGCTTTCATTGCCCATGATATGATGTTCTCCATACTTGGTTTGCTGGTTGAACACTATCAGAACTAGCACGCCACGTAGCTTTTTTTGTCTTCATAATAGGAAACTCAGGTTTTTGTGATGATCTACATGCAGTATGCTGGGTAGAATACGCTGCTAGCATTACTGCACTGACTTCCAGATATATTCTAAATCTGGTGCACCTAACCAGGATGACTCAATTCGCCAACTTCCAAGTGTGCATCAAAAGTCATTATGGCACAGTTTATGTACACAAAGGCAGCCGCGCTTCATGCTGCATGAGGAATGCCCAGTCAGCACTGGGCGTGAGACTCTGGGAGGTCAGCGAGGGCGACACACGGCACTCTTCCTGTGCCAACTTTGTTGAAGATGCCGTCTGATTAGGGTTATTTGCTTGAGTTGACCTAATCTATATGCCTGCCTGTGCGTTTACAGTCGTCTGTCTGTGAGAAGATCATGGAGCTGCTGGGGCAGAACAAGATTGACCACCACCAGCGGCAGGTGGCAATCCTCAGCCAGGATAGCTTCTACAAGGTGCTGACTCCAGAGCAGAAAGCCAAGGCTCTTAAAGGCCAGTTCAACTTTGATCATCCAGGTATGAAAACACCGTAGCAACATTTTGCAGACACCTTTGGTGTTGAAGGCGTTTTATGGGGTTTCCTCAATAGTTATTTTGGCCAGATGCCTAATTTGCAAATGCATGGGCATTGTGGTGTTTGTTATTGTCTGACTTGTTAGTTGTGGTGTGCAAATTGATGCAACAGTTTGTGGATAGGACCGGTCTAGAGCAGAACTGATGATACAGCTGTGCTGGCACATCGATAATTCTTCCCTGCAGAGTCTTTGGCAGAAGAGCAGAACCCATATTTGGAGTCAGACTTTGCACCCTCATGTTTCTACTTCCTTTCTCAGCTGAATATGCAGAGGCAGCTGCTCCAAGGCTCAGACTGAACCCTACACCTGTTTTTGGAAAGGGATTCTTCGGTTACCAAACGTGCAATGAAGGGACCACGTGTTTTGCTGCTGATGCGCCGCGGTTTTAAAGGATGTCACGTTCCATAGAGATTCTCAGATCAGAACTGAGTGGTGTGTGTTTTTGTTTTTACAGATGCCTTTGATAGTGAGCTGATCATGCAAACACTCCTGCAGATAATGCAGGGGAAGACTGTGCAGATCCCAGTTTATGACTTTGTCACCCATTCCAGGTGAGTTCCTCCCTCTGCCGTATTGGTACCACTTACTCATCTTTGGCTCACAAGCGGTTTCTACGCTGTGGTTCTGATTAGCTTTCATGCTGGACACTCTTTTTGTGTGTTGTTCCAGGAAAGAGGAGTTTGTTACGGTGTATCCCGCCGACGTGGTCCTGTTTGAAGGCATCCTCATGTTCTACTCGCAGGAAATCAGAGATCTGTTTCAAATGAAGCTGTTTGTCGACACGGATCCAGACACGCGGCTCTCACGTCGAGGTGTTTAGCAGGATCTGAACCCTGCAGCTTTTTTTTTTTCTCTTTGTATGTCCTCCTCAGTGTCTGTGTGGTGCTTTGTGTGTTTGCAGTTTTAAGAGACATCACTGAGCGTGGCAGAGAGCTGGAGCAAGTCCTGGCTCAGTACATTACTTTTGTGAAGCCGGCCTTCGAGGAGTTCTGTTTACCTGTAAGTGAAGTTTTAGTCTGGGCTTGTTGTTCAGCTTTATTTTTATCTAATCTGTTTTTTTTTCTCTCCTTCCTTCCAGACAAAGAAGTATGCAGATGTGATTATACCAAGGGGAGCAGACAACCTTGGTAAGGACACTGATTACTGGGAAAATAGGCTGTATGTTTGTGTGGCTGGTTCACTTTCACTTTAAGGCCATGTGAACATCCTCCTGCTGACATTGTGCAGATATGCTTCCTGTAGTTTCTTAGTTCCCAGCTGCAAACTTTAATATGCAGAAATATCAGAGAGGTTTTATCTGTAACCACTTTATTTTGGTTTTTGCAGTGGCCATCAACTTGATAGTACAGCACATCCAAGACATTCTGAACGGGGGACTAAACAAGCGTCACAACGGTTGCATAAACGGCCTCAGTACTCCGCGGCAGCGGCGGACCTCGGAGTCGAGCAGCCGGCCTCACTGACCCTGTTGCTCCTCTCTTCAGAGCAGAGAGGGGATGTAGGGGGTGTGCTGTAAATAATGCCCGTCGGCATCACTGTATTTAAGAGGGGGAGGAAAAAAGTGGGGAATGAAATGCCTTGTATTATTTTTAAGACTATTCCTGTCACTGGTTACATTGATTGTAAATGTCAAACTTTGATTTAGATTTTTGTCATGAAATACATGGGCTGAAAAGGGTCCCGTGCAAGTTCCTCCCATTTGAATTAATTTTTTTATGTATCCCCTAGTTTTCCAAGAAACTTACTGAATAAAGGCAGGGGAAACCTTTTTTTATTTTAATTTTGTCTGATAAAACTTGAACCCTTGATAGCTGGGAAGTGTCAAATGTTTCGATGGGTTATAAACAAGATCTTACTTGAACGTTAGACGAACCCAAACTGACTATTCTTTGTTTTGTCCTGTATTTAAGTTGCCCCTACGATGCGTTAGTGGTCTATGTATATGCATAGTTTCCACTTCAGTGTTTCTGCATCTGTAACAAGAAATCTGATTTTGTGAGTACCAAATCAATGAAGGCTAGTTCTGAAAAAGCTGTAGATAGAACTGATGCTTTCTCTGTGGGGGAATTTGTCCCACTAATAAATACCCTGTTGGGAGTGTGGCCAGAATTATTTATACAGCTGCCCCAGTCTGGTTGACTGGATACATTTTCAAAGTTATAAATGCATTAAAATGCTAGCATTCACATAACCAAAATCAGCTGTGATAGTATGGTTCTCAGGTTGTTTGAACACTAATTGACTATAAATGCCAGAAAAGTGATGGAGGTGTTCAATACCGCAGCAATAGCAGTCATTCCAGGTGTGTGGCACTTAACCACCAGACCCACCACAATGCCTCAGCAAAGTTGCCTCAGGTTCATATGTACAGTGAGTATCCACTCAAGAAACCAGTCTGTTATGAAGAGGTTTGAATAAAACGAATCAATTTTATATGCCATGTGCTGTATTTAGTTGTGTATAGTGCAATTGAATGGATGATTTGTACTGTGAAATTTGTACTGTTTGGCTGTGGAATTGGGGAATTGATTTGTAATTGAAAAATTTTGGTTGCACAATGGTCAATAAATGAATGCGGAAGAATTTGTTTGGTTATTTATAAGCATTTAGTGATGCTGAAGGAAAGAATAAGACTAACAACTTGTTTTATGACGCGTCCACTAGGGGTCGCACTGGACTTAAAATATGGTGTAATTTAATGGGAGCAAAATCGCAGGAAATTGACAATCGCTAGTAAAAATAACTTTTTACTTTAATAACATGGGAATTTATTCATTGAAGTCTAGTTTAATATGAATTACTACTAAATTAAAATAACTCCTTTCAGTGCATAACACCAAAAATCGCGATGTTATAAATGGGGTTATCGTAACCTTTTTAAGCTTTTGGTATTTACGAGGACTCATGAATGCATCGCTAACGTGGTCAGCGTCGGAACGTCAAGATGGTGGTATGTATCCTCCTCCCCCCCAAACTCATGTGCATTTAGTAAACATAGCACGTGTGTTAATTTTAAATGTCTCGTTTTGTCCATGGTAGAAATTTGGCCTCCAGTTTAAAGCTACTCTGGAAAATATCACTAATGTGAGACCGCTGGGTGATGACTTCCGCTGGTTCCTGAAGGTACTCTGTAGCTAGCATGCTAACTTACATCTTTTAAATATTATTAATAATATTATAATGTCCAAGTCTGTGTTTGTTTTAGATAATTCAAATGACTCTAACACGTTGTCTGGATGTAACGATATTCAGTTTTTAACAGCTAAAAATGTGAAATTTAGAAATATGTAGGCATTCATTTGAAACCACACAGACCAATCTCCAATGTGTTTTGATGCAATAAACATAATGACACGTGTAGTAGTATATTTACTATGTTTGTTGCATTTTCACAACAACTATCAAATTGTGTTTGATTTATTATGCCTAAGATATTTTATTCACATAAGTACTTACGTGTATTTTATCTTCCTTTCAGCTAAAGTGTGGAAACTGTGGAGAGATTCCAGATAAATGGCAGTATATAACCCTGGTGGTAAGAATCATCACATTATTTATTCAGCTGAATATAAATGCAGATATTAATTTTTTAATATATCCAGGTTTTTTGTGTGTTCTCAGGAGAGCGTACCTCTGAAAGGAGGGAGAGGAAGTGCCAGCATGGTTCAGAAGTGTAAACTTTGTGCAAGAGAAAATTCAATCGGTATTCCCATCAGTGATTTGTTTATTCTCCTTTTTAGCATGAAAAACATGGAGTCTTTCTTTAAATGTCAACTGTTTTCTTTCTAGATATCCTGGGGGACACAATTACGCCCTACAATGTAAGCTGATATGCCCAACAACATGTGTTAAGGAGAATTTTACGCATGTGCTCGATATGCAGCTGATGATGCAAGGAGCATCTTAACACATGACCCCTATTAGAATATTTAAAATGCAGATACTGGTGATTTAGATCCATTAATCGAGTTTTAGGTTGTGTCGGATAGAGATATCTGAGGTGGAATCAGCTTTGTGTTTTGTTTTTCTCTTCACGGCGCCGCTTGTTTCCTGGGAGGAAGGCCGGTGATAACGAAACCTTTAAGACGATGGTGCAGTTTGAGTGTCGTGGCCTTGAGCCGGTTGACTTCCAACCACAAGTAAGAAAGTTTTATTTATTAATTTCATCTTATCAAGGTCTGTTTATTTGGAGATCAACAGTAGATGAGTCATGTACACATGCATCCACACAAAACATCTATGCACATGTAAGAATACATAAAACGTTCTCACCTGTACTAAAATGGCAGGTTGTAAAAAGGTAATGGAGGCTAAAAGAAAAAGGATAAATGAAATGAAAATTGGGCAGTAAGATGTGCTGATCTGTTAGATTGTGAGAAGATCTTCTATTTAAAGCCCTTTTCAGGACACACGGATGTAGGTCTGGATTCTGGGTGTTTATAAAATGTCATTTATTTCTGCCTTTTATGGATTTAGATGTATGCTTGGTGTCATTGCTGTGCTTTTTAAGGTCATATTTATGAATTCTGCCCTGATGTGCCAGTAGCAGCTGAAGAAGCGTAAACCCAAAGCCTGATGCTACCTCCACCATGTTTTACTGTGGAAATGCTGCTGTTTGGGCGATGCACGCTAGTTTTTTGCTAGAATGGTAGCTAAAAAGACCAACCTCTGTCTCATCAGACCAGAAGACATTTTCACCATGCTTTTGGACATCTGTGTGGATCTCCCCCAGCCGAACAGCAGCCTTTCTGTGTTTGCACGTGGCATTTCTTACATGTTTTTATCTTAATTTGTTTTCTTGCAGGGAGGAAAATTCTTGAAATCCTCTTTTTTTTCAGCTTTGGGTCGCAGTATCCAGAATCTTTCCCATGATCCACATCTTGCTTTGATATCTTGTGAAAATGTTTTGATCTTCTGAAGATGAAGACTCCTTTAAAGACATTCCTGGAATGAGTAATGACACGCTATTAGGCCAACAGGGACATTCAAAGCAAATAGCGCTGTTGATGTGGAGAGGTTGTGTTAAATGGATAAGCGGCTCCTTAGAAGTGTTATTACTTATAGATTTGTTATTAAATCACATCAAAACTGAAGGGAAAACACTGAAAATGTTGGTTCTGGGCTTCAAGTTTTAAATGTTGATTCTTTTTTATGATACCAGCTTCAATTAATAGCGATACGATAACGCTGCGTAACTAATTTCCTCCTCCAGGCGGGCTTTGCTGCAGAAGGAGCCGAGACCGGAACACCGTTTCCTGAAGTCAACCTGTTAGAAAAGGTAAACATGATGGAAACTACAATATTTAGCTGCGTGAATCATCTCTTTCTTATGTTTTTAAAGCTTATTTATAAGCAGTGTGAAGTTTTATTGAATGGGTTTAAACCTCGCAGGACTGGACCGACTACGACGAGAAAGCCAGCGAGTCGGTGGGGATCTACGAGGTCACACATCGCTTTGTTAAGTGCTGAGGAGGCTCAGAGGTGTCAGAGGGAAACACTAACAGCAGACCTCCTGCCAGGCGGGAAGCTTCGGGCATGGTTTGGATGATATGGAACAATTAAAAGGTGTCTGCTTGTTTATTCGCATGTGATCAGACTGCGCTGTAAACATGCTTGTTTTTGTTTTTGCATCAATAAAATGAAGGGTGAACATTTTAAGTTCAGATTCATTTTTACGTATTTGATCTTTTTAAAGATGGGAACTTTTTAAGTTCAAATTAGCCACTGAAATATTTTAAAGGACTTGTTAAAGCGCTTACAGAAGCATTGGATTCTGTCTAAAATCTCACTGATATTAAATAGTTTGATTTAAAGACTCAAAGCAATGCAGGAGGCACTTAGAGTTTAATACATGTTTGGGTGTTTTACTGATTATGATAACTCTGGACTCAGTGGGATTATAGATTGTATTTTATATGTAATATTTTGTTAGGAGTTAGCTCTCCAATAACAGTGATATTACTCAGTGATGCGTAGCTGCAGATAAAGCAAAGATGAATCACACCTGATAAAATGTATTGTTTTTCTGCTACAAATACAAGGACAGCTGTGTCATTTCAGACTGATATTGTATCCAAATAAACCACCACTGAGATGATATGGGGTTGAATATTATTAAAGCATCTTCCTAAACATGTCTAGCAGTTCATATCTGCATTAGCATTTAGCTAATAAGTTTATTTGTCAACAGATTCCATAAAACGTAGCAAATCCTACAGTTTTCTCAGGTGCACACTTATGCAGCACCTTTGATTGATGATAGCTCAGAACTTGTAACTCTGAAAGCGCTGGGTATATATATATATATATATATATATATATATATGCTTCGAGGGTTAGATTTTTTAAAGTATTTCTACATATCTAAAGCCATAATAGTTATTAAATACAACTTTAAAGTCTCTTTACTTTGATGATTTACTTTCTGTATCATAGTCCAAACAACTTCAAAATGGTCTGTTTTTTCCATACACTGCCTCATGGCTTGTATATTTGGTCCCATTAGGGGTGCTGTTGGTTAAAAATTGGTTAAAAACTGACAGGTGAGCTGATGCTACCACGTTCACAGGTCACAAAAATCTTACCAAACCTCCTGGTTTCATTTGATATACCTGATTAAAATTAAATTTCTCTAGCAGCCTGTGTAGTACTGCACAATTATTCAATAATATGCATCAAGTGTGTTGGAGCAGGCATACATTGAAAACTAAAACAGCCAGGCGCTACTTCTTTTTGCCTGTAGAGAGAGTCATCTGTTATACAGACGATCTTTGTCTCGGAATTGGACTCTGCCTGCTGTTAGCTCTCTGACAGTTGTACCAGCCTGCAGACCCGGCTGGAGAGACGCAACCATGGCACCTGAGAAGAAAAACAGAGTGTTTGTCATCGGTGTGGGAATGACAAAGGTATTTTACACTATTTTGGCATCAATTTAGCAAAGCAATTTTTGTGCGCTCGACCTTCCGCATCGTAGTTTAGAGGTTAGCACAGCTAGCTAACGCAAGCTAAACTTAAAACTGGTGACGTAAAAGTTAAACGAGTTCATGGTTTGAGAGAAGGAGATTTCTTTGCAGACTTGAGGTTTTTGTTGCATAAAAACTCATTTTGACACGTTCAGCAGCAACATTAACATCACTAAAACCAGTTAGCTTAAATAAAGACAGATCTACGTTAACCAAAGTTACCAAAAAGCTATTTAGTGAATTATCATCCTGCTTTGGGAGCAGATCCATTTATCCGGTGCCTCCTGTTTCAAGCTTTATAGATCATAGTTCATGGTCAACAGAGTTACAAACTGGGCCAAAGGTTTTGTCTCTACTGGTCCGATTTGTTCTGTCGTGTTTTAATGAGTTTAAAAACCTCATATTTCTATAAATGTTAACCTTCATCACTCAGGTGGCTTTTATTTTTACTTGTTTATCCTGATTAAAAAACTAGTTTTATGTTAGCTAATTGGATTTTAATAGGTTTGTATGGGTAAAACGTCCTATAAGACAAAATGATACAAGCTGGGATGATGCTATTCTGTTTCCATTATAAGTATATTTAACAACTCTATTAGGAAAGATATAGCAGAAGTAGTTTATGGAGAGGTAAGTTGCAATATTGCACTTTATACAGCTTGTTGCTAAAATGATGAAACACCATAGAAAGTAATCATTTCAGCTTTTTTATTTTAGTTAAAGATAAACAAATGCTAAGGTATGTCTAGGCTTTCATATAAAAGGAGATCGAGGACCTAAACTCACGTGGATCTCCTAACTGGGCAAACCATGGAGTCAGGGAAAGGTGTGAATGTATTTCAGTAGATATGTTCAGATTTGTATGATGATTATGTGTCTGTAGAAACGCTACCTGTTAATGAAATGCTTTCAAGCTGCCATGTGCTTTTTAAAAATAAAGATTGAATTCATAATTCACTGAGTTTTCTTTGCTCTGCTGCAGTTCGATAAGCCTGGAGCCAGAGACAACTATGACTACCCTGACATGGCAAAGGAAGCAGGTCTGGATGTTGTTCATTCATTAAAGTGAAATCTGTTTTTTAAAAAATGTCTACGACCTAGGTGAGCGGGCTCTAGCTGATGCAGGAATCCCGTATTCAGCCATCGAGCAGGCGTGTGTGGGATACGTCTATGGTGAGGTGAAACATAACATGATCGATGTGTATTTTCTGTTTAAGTGGAGATGTCTGCACATCTTACAACCACATGAGTAGTTTTTTTTTATGCTAAATCTGATCTCGCTCTCCTCCTCTCTGTCTCAGGGGACTCCACATGTGGGCAGAGAGCCATTTACCACAGCCTGGGCCTGACTGGGATCCCCATCATCAACGTGAACAATAACTGTTCAACAGGCTCCACGGCGCTCTTCATGGCTCGCCAGCAGATCCAAGGAGGTGAGAAGGAGCAAAACCTAAATACTTCATAGTCATAATCTTTCAAATACATGTAGCGTTCCCCAGTTTAACTCCTGAGCCGCTTTAGTTTTTACCTTCAAAGCAGCTTTTGTTCTTGGTGCTGCAAACAGAGATTTTGCTCCATATTACCCAGATGGCTCCATGATGCCACTCTCATGACGGCAGCCTCATGACGGCAGCCTCATGACGGCAGCCTCATGACGGCAGCCTCATGAAGGCAGCCTCATGACGGCAGCCTCATGAAGGCAGCCTCATGACGGCAGCCTCATGACGGCAGCCTCATGAAGGCAGCCTCATGACGGCAGCCTCAT
>JBAMIG010000008.1:2414039-2424368 GCA_037177335.1 Kiunga ballochi
ACGGCGGCCTCATGACGGCGGCCTCATGACGGCGGCTTCATGACGGCGGCGGCCTCATGACGGCGGCAGCCTCATGACGGCGGCCTCATGAAGGCGGCGGCCTCATGACGGCAGCAGCCTCATGACGGCGGCCTCATGACGGCGGCGGCCTCATGACGGCGGCAGCCTCATGACGGCAGCCTCATGACGGCAGCCTCATGACGGCGGCAGCCTCATGGCGGCGGCCTCATGGCGGCGGCCTCATGACGGCAGCAGCCTCATGACGGCGGCAGCCTCATGGCGGCGGCCTCATGACGGCGGCCTCATGACGGCAGCAGCCTCATGACGGCAGCCTCAGTTTCCTGTTCTTAGCTGTAGGAGTGGCACCCAGTGTGGTCCTCTGCTGCTGGTGAACATCCACTTCATCTGCATATCTGTGCATTTCTATCCTCTCCAGTCTGTCCATTCTCCTTTGATGTCAACTGGACATTGTGGTCCGTGTGTGTGTGTGTGTGTGTGTGTGTGTGTGTGTAGATCAGTAGTTCTTGGTGTTATGGTGGCTGAAACATATCTGGAAATGGAGTTTACTCAAATTTTGCTTGACTCTTGCAGGTCTTTCTGACTGTGTGCTTGCTCTTGGTTTTGAGAAGATGGAGAGGGGCTCTTTGTCTGCTAAGGTACGCTACTAAATGTTAAACGCTGTCTGGATTCCTGTTACACAGAGGATGGGGATCCCTGGTTCTTGGGAGCCAGAATCCAGCAGGTTTTCCATGCAGGTCTAGCACACCTGATCCGACTAATTTGTTCATTTGAATCGGGTTTGTTGGAACAGGGAGGTTCCCCTCTTCTGTGTAACACAAATGTCATCATTTCTGTATGATCACTGGTCACTTTAAACTTGACACAAAGTTGTTCCTGCTATGATCAGACCTCAATCCCCCTGCATAGCGAACACTCACAAGCTGCACTTTAATTTCCTCCTCAGCCGTCCCAGGCTGCGATAGAGGAGAGATCATTTACCTCTAAGCCCGGTAGGGTCCGGTATTCCCAGCTAAATGTTTTATAGTCCCTTAAATCTACTTTCCAGTAGCATTTCAATGCAACTTTTATCCAAAACATGTATGAAAGAATAGTTAGCAGGGATCTGCAGAGCTGCATGATGAGGTCATTCAGTTTCAGGCGCATTGGAGAATCGATGTATCTAAAGGACAGAGACTCTCTAGGACTCATTGTAGAAGAACTGTTTTCACATGAATGATGACATAATGGACTAAAATAACAGCTGACCAACACATGGTGTTGCACACAGTTCCCTAACTCCACATGCATGCAGGAAAACAATGATAATAGTGCTGCAAACATGACAACATACAGGCTCAATTTTACCAGTTTGCAGGGAGCGTCTCTAAGTACAATATGAATAGCTGCCAAAGTGTTTAAAGTTTTTCTTCTTCTTGGGTTGTATAATTAAGTTTTTCCACCTTTCTTAGGTGTGGTCTTTCCATCGAAGCAAAATGTTATTTATTTATTTATTTAGGTATGTTTGTGCATTCACAATACTCCACACACAAAACACTCCTGGTGTGAAGGGGCTCAGCGTGGTGCAGGTCCAACAGTAGCATGGCTGGATGATGTTTTAGTCCTGATGCAACACCTAAATAAAGCTGGGTCAGGGTTTGGTGTTGTTTTATCCCACACTGTTACAGAGGAGTTGAAAGCCCCGTCCTAAAAGCCTTTCCGGATTGGACCAGAGCCGAACATGTGATCAGTCTGGAGTCTGATGCACAGATAAAACCTCAGCGTTGCAGGGCTGAAATGATCTTTTACCTCTTTGTAAAGAGGGTTTCTATATAAGAATAAATTGTTTCTTTAAAATTGTGGGTTTTCTACCATGGTTACAAACTTTATGAAACTATTGTAGTTTATGGATCGGACCAGTCCCATGGACAAACACATGGAGGTGATGATTAACCGCTACGGGATGGTGGCAGCCCCACCAGCGCCACAGATGTTTGGCAACGCTGGCAGGGAGCATATGGAGAAATATGGTAACACACACACACACACAGCTAAAATGCACATGGAACTTAAAAAAACACCAAAAAACAGGTTTTATTTTGTATTTAGTTATTTTTTTAATGTGCTTATACCATATAGATGGTGCCAAAAGTTAGCAAGATGCTAACTGCTAGCACTTTTCACAAAAGTCAATCAAAATGACACGCCCCTAATTTTCCTTTATTTTAAGATTAAGTAACATCAGAGGTGTAAGAAAAAAACAATCACCCTTCATAGTTGTCATGAAGGTAAACCTGCCGTTTTAAACCTTAATTTGTTTTAAGCAGGCTGTAAACACGACGTATTTCTGCTGGGATAAAGGTCTTTTTAACATGGATTTTATGGAGATTTGCTCTGTTTTCTCACCAGCAGATGAGGAATGAACTGCCTGTTTTTTCTTCATCGCAGGTTGCCGCTTGGCTTATTGATGACTTGTTAATAACATCATCTTCATTCTTTTACAAACAAACGCATGAAGGAGAGAAACTAACTAACCCAGGAGTAGAGACTCGGATTGATTTCAAAGCTTCTTGGAACAAAACAATCCACACAAAAGTAGTTTATTTGATTTCTGTGGCTCAGAAAAGCTTTGCAAAGTCAGGCAACAAGCCTCTTAAGTTACACAATGTGAAAATGTTGACTTCTCTTTCAGGCACAAAGCCAGAACACTTTGCCAAGATTGCCTGGAAAAACCATAAACACTCCACCAATAACCCGTAAGACAGGCATCGCTGCAGTTTTCCCTGTTCTATCAGCTTCACAGATGTTTGTTCCTCACATTTATTCCTATTCGTGCAGCTATTCCCAGTTCCAGGAGGAGTACAGTTTGGAGCAGGTGATGAAATCCAGGAAGGTGTTTGACTTCCTCACCCTCCTGCAGTGCTGGTAATAATCTCAAACGATTGTGAACACGGCTGCAGGGAAGGAATTAAAACATGGTTCCTGACATAACCGCTGATCCTGTCTCACCAGCCCGACCTCAGATGGTGCAGGAGCCGCCATTTTGGCCAGCGAGGCCTTTGTCAGGAAGCATCAGCTTGAAAAGCAGGCAGTTGAGATTGTGGCTCAGGAGATGGTGACTGACCTCGCTTCCACGTTTGAAGAAAACAGCTGCATTAAGATGGTAAAACTAGTCTCCTAGAAAGCTCTCAGAGCTCCTGCATCTCTGCATCTCTGCATCTCTGCGTTGGTTTGTATCTTTCCGTTTAGGTGGGATACGACATGTCTCGGTTGGCTGCGAAGAAGTGCTTTGAAACGGCAGGTCTGAAGCCCAGCGACGTGAACGTGGTGGAGCTGCACGACTGCTTCTCAGCCAATGAGCTCATCACTTATGAGGCTTTGGGTTTATGTGCAGAAGGTATGACTGGAGCTCCTCATTAGAGGATTCAAGCAGGAAGACATGCTTCCATTGTTCCAGAGCTTATGCATAAACCTCTCGGGTGAATCACATTCAGCCAGCATGGTGGGCCATCCCATCCTACCACTAAAACAAGGCACAGCTTAAAACTGCTGATGCGATTATGTCTGACAGCACAAAAACAATTACTGTGTCCAGGTGTAAAGGTAGGGAGGATCAAGCATATTTTGTACATTTAGTCAAAGCAGCCATTTTTTTTTACCAGTCTGGATGATTTAGCCACACAGGAGGAGTCATGCTGCAAAACATGAGCAAATTATAAGAGGGTTTGTTTAGGTGGTAATTGTAAAGGTGAGATGCTGTAAATGTCTCTTTGCAGGTAAAGCTGGAGAGCTGATTGACAGAGGAGACAACACGTATGGAGGGAAGTTTGTGGTAAACCCTAGCGGTGGCCTCATCTCTAAGGGACATCCTCTGGGAGCCACAGGTATGCAGAGCTTATGACTCTACTTTTAAAGGGTCATACTGTGTCCATTTACAATTTGCTACTGCTATTTTTTATAAACTTGTTTGACATGTTGGATGCACGCTTCGAGGCTCCAGACTCATTTGCTCCTAATCAGTAATCAGTATGTGTGAGTACGTCTGTCTGTGTCAAAGATTGAGCTGGGCTGCCGGGATGCTTTCACATGACCATCATAAGACCTCAGCCTTCAACATAATGACATTAAAATTGCTTCTTGTTTTCATGGATCATTTCTGTGGACGCTACATATGAGTACAGAGCATTTTTAGCGCCATTTAAAACAACTTGTTTCATATTGACAATTATACTTTTGTTTTTAAAAACAATCAACATTTTTTTAGCATGTTTTTCCTCCAAAAATGTTGCCTGATGAGCAACCCCTGCAGTTATATCTGTAACAAGACAAGCCATACGTCACTGTATCCAAATATGGATTCTTTGATTAGTAACCTTAAGGAATCTCTCTTTCAGTGCAGATTTCTTGTTTGTAGATTGATTGTTGTAGTTACATTTGTGGCCACTAGGTGGCACGTGTCCCAAACCAATTCCCTTCTGGTTTGCTGTGACGGTGACCCTAAGCCCCGTATGCCAGGGGGGCAGGTTGCCATGACTCTTTACCATGTCGGCAAAGATGAAAAACCGCACAGCTGCCTCAGATAAACCCTCTAATAGTGACATGTCTTTATTATAGTAGCCTTATGGCATTTAGGATATCGGAGACACCACAAAAAAAACAAAACAATCTCTGTTATCAGTGTTCCTTCGAACTTGAGCATAAATCTCTGCGGTGCTAGAACCACATCTCTGGAGGAAAACACTCATTTTTACATGATAATGTGACATCCAAGGACTCAATGCTCATTGTCTGTTGAATTACATAATCATTTGAGCATGAAAGAGACACTTCTTATCATGATTCTACTCCGAAAAGAACCTTTAATGAGCTAGTCCTTATTAAAGACTATGTAAGCATTTAAAACGTTGGAATTTGTCTTTATATAATTAAAATATAACAAAGCCTGCTTGACATGCCAGCCAGGGTCAGAGTGGCCCTGATAAACATGGCAGAACTGTAAATATCCGATGTAATAACAATTAAGAGCTCATTTTAATTCTGCATTTAATTTACAAGTACTGAATGCTTGACACTAAGCAAGTACAGCTGATTATGAAAGATGCACGAGTCCTTTACCTCCTCAGTCTTACTTTATTGGGATACAAGGAGAATGCAAATCTCATTAAACTACTTCACAATAACAGTTTTCTGAGAGAGTCATTAGTGTACGGCTTTACCTTTTCAGATATCCTGGTCCTGCCACAGACTGCTTAAAATAAATCAGGCCCAAAAACACCTGTATCAGGGGTGTCTAAAGCCACTCCTAGAGGACACTATCCTGCAGGTTTTTGATGTATTTCTGCTTCTTTTTTTTAAAATTTTTTTTTAATTTATTAATTTTTTTTAAGTATTTTTCTTTTTTAAAATTATTTGTTTATTTATTTTAATTATTTTTCTTTTTTTTTTTAAATTTATTTATTTATTTATTTTTGATGTATTTCTGCTTCTACACATTAAACTGGATGTAAATGGATGCAACAGCCTCAGAAGTTGTGCACCATCACTTAATGCAGGGATATCTGCAGAGTGGGGACAGAGTGGAACAGATACTGGTTAAATGATCTCCCTTCATTTTCCTGAGTTTTTGCTGTATAGTCAGTATTTACGGTGCATACTTAGGTGCATCATAACAACCTAAATAGTGACACTACCGTGTATGCTGTAGGTGTCTTTGAAAGGTGATGATCATTTGGAGGTAAATGAAAACACTTTAATTTCACCAGAGGAAAAATCATTTTTAGCTTTTTTTGGGTTCATCTGGGTGAAGTAGAGATGCTCCGCTCGGGTCACAGTATCACCGGATCAGGAAGGAGAAATGCCATCAAACAGAAATGTCCTGGATGATCACGAGGATACTTTCCAAACTCTCATAACGGATTTAGTTCACTAAGGATGAAGTTTGGGTTTTTATCACCACAGGAAATTCTGCTCCTCTCTCAGCAAACACCTCGTCTCTGCTACCGCCATGTTTAACTACAGAGATGTTTAGTGCATGACGTCTGCATGCTAGCATGTGTTGTGGTTCCAGATTTTAACAAAGTAAATTTTAATATGTTTTGTCATCTAAGTTTGAAATGAAGGCTTTTAAAATCTCCCCTTAAATTTCTGACATTTTAGTCTGAACTAACAGTAATGTGTTCCTGTTGGATCTATTTTTAGCTTGTTTTTCCATTTCCAGCAAAAACATTAATGTGACTGCTTTCAATGAAACATCTGCAGCATGTCTTTAATAAAAACTGTGGAGGCCTGTCCATAAATACAGTCCTACTAAGAACTAATGCACCATATAAAACTAATGCACCAAGCTTTAGTTTTGCAGCAGTACTTTTAAGACTTTTCTTTTTTAATATTCTTTTTAATCCATGCTAAAATATAGGTACTTGTTTAACCTAATATTTTATTAAGGCTTATGTTTTGATGTTTTATGTTTTGTTTATGTTTGTTATGAGCATATTTTTATTTATTTATTTGTTTTAGCCTGAAGTTGATTCCCATTTGGTCAGTAATTGTCCTTGTCTCTGTTTTTGTCCACGTCTTCTTGCTAATTCCCTCCCAGGCCTGGCTCAGTGTGCAGAGCTGTGCTGGCAGCTCCGAGGGCAGGCCGACCGCAGACAGGTCCCGGGGGCAAAGGTGGCCTTGCAGCACAACATTGGCTTGGGAGGAGCTGCGGTTGTCACGCTTTACAGGATGGGTTTCCCACAGGAGTCAAGGTGAAGTGTTTCATTTATGCATGAACCCTTCATCACATCATTTAATTACTGTCTGAAAGGCCTTGTTTACACACCATATTAACATGCATCATCAGTGACATGGACAGCTCTGAGCATTGGATGGGAACATACTTGTGATGCATGGTTTAGAGGCATTTAAAGCTCTGTTCACTTCAGTGTTGATGCAGATTTGATTTAGTTCCCCTGACAGGAAAGAAGCAGCTTCTTCACATCAGTCTGCAGCAACACTGATTAAAACAAAATGCTTTAGCTTTAAGCTTTTAATGTGTCAAAGTGTGGCTCTGTGGACTCCAGCAGTATGTCCTAATGTGTACTAATGTAATTTATGTCACTGACCAGTTTTTTGTCTTAATTTTAAAGAAACATAAGTGGGAATGTCGTCCTGTTCATTACCTCCAACATGCTGTTTTTATATACGTGTAAAAGTGGGATCTGGTCAGAGACTCTGGGTAGAGATGTGAAAATGCAACTTACTGTGAATTCCCTAACACTCCACATGTTCAGCATCATGTTTACTATATTAGAAGTAAATTGACAAAACAATCTTTAGGATGGACTTTAAGCCTCGTGCTGCTATAATTGCAGTTTATTACATTCACATAAAGAACAGGAGGATTTCTGTGATCATACGTTCAATGTTTGGAATAATTTGAATGATCTGATCAGCAAACAGGCTCATATATAATGTTTGAAAATGACCTAAATGGCAGAAAAAGTTCTGTTTTAAGGGCAAGGAACAGGAAAAAGCTGTTTATGCTTTGTGTTTTGCAGTTTGCACACGAATGTAAAACAGTTTCTCACGCTAGTTTTGAGACCAGATGAGTGTTTAAACTCCTCAGATCTGCCTTGTTTAGGTAGCCTGTTGCAGAGATGCTTGTCCTCCTCAGTTCCAGCGTTGCAGACATGCAGATCTCTACATTTTGGCCATGTATGATCAGTGAAACTTAAAGTAAATGTGCAAGAATCTGAGCAAGGCAGAACTGCTTTTACTGAGATGCCTTAATGTCGATATGATTCTTCCTAAAGGTTCCTGGTGGGTGCAGCAACCAGCAGCGCTGGGAGGGATCTGGAGGACTTTAAAGCTTACCCCATCTTCAAAGAGATCGAACAACATCTGGTGCAGGTAAATTTCTCCTTTGACTCAGTTATCTGGCTTGTGATCTGGGTGAAATGTAGTATTCATACATCCGGTTAGATCCTTTCGTCCTTAAACTTACATCTCAAGATATTATGTTTCCAAAAATATCCTTTAGACACGACACATTACAGCTCTAATGTAAGGAAAACAAAGTTAGGACTCTATAAAATCCAAATGCAAACAGAATGTGATGATTTGTGTCTCAGGAAGCAACATTTTCACACAACCTAACATGAAAAGCATGTTGAATGGGAGACATTTTATAAGATGATGCATTGTGATCGTGATCTTGAATTCTATCTCGATTCAATGACGTGACTTACAAAGAAGCAGCTAAAGGAACAGGTCGAAGCTAATGAGCAGCAACACCGTAGCAGCATGATAGAGTATTAAAAAAAAGACAGAAATTCATCAATCTCATGCTAACAGTGTGAAAGATCATCTTAGAATAACAGTAATTGCACAGCTTTGATCATTTCTAGGACATCTCAGTTCAGACTCAGTAACATGTGATGAATGCCTGGGATCTGTGGCCCGTCAGGTATGTCTGGATTTAAAGGTACATAGTTATATCACAGAAATCCCTGCAGGAACACAAACACTACCAGGAATCATTTTAATGTGATCACACATCAGTGAGACATCCACAAATGTAGGATAAAGCTCCAGCTGGGAAAGTCTGCATGTCAGAGAAGCACCAGAATGGTTTGTTTGTTACTGAGTGGTGTTCTGTGCTGGTACCAAATAAACGGGTCAAAATCTATCCAATAAACTGAGGCTTAAATATACTAAAGTAATGTGTTTTACACTTTGTTATAGTGCAGGTCCGTTAAAAAAAGAAGCTTTTTTAAAAAGATCTAACCTTTTTTAATTGGTTTATTTCTCTGTAAATGTTTATTATCTAATATAAAACTAATAAAACAGGCTTGGAGTCCCGTAAAGGAAAACTGCTGCTGCTTTCTTGGTTTCTGTACGTTTTGGCTCCTGCTTTTTTGTTGCAAAGCATTTTAACAAAAGTGATTTTTGATGAGCTCAGAAATGTACTTTGTGCGTGTCAAGAAGAGCTGCATGGAATATGAAATCCTGTCATTTACCTGCAGGATGGAGAAACGCTTGTCAGGAAGATTGGTGCTGTGTTTGCTTTTGATGTGAAGGATGGTCCTGATGGGAAAGAGGCAACTTGGGTTGTGGATGCAAAAAATGGCAAAGGTTCTGTCTCCTGTGACTCGGGTATGTATCTGAACAGTGATTTTTACATGGATCATCAGCCACATTGTTCAGAAACTTTATCAATTCTTGATTTTCTTGCTTCTTGCATCATGGGCAAAGCATTTATGTGCCATCAGAGGTACCAGATTATGGGGTGCTACGAATTGTTGAACAGTTTAGTGTATTTCAGTAAGTAAATAATCTCCTCTCTGTTTCATTTAGGTCCAATCATGCATAAATCTAGCATATTTCTTGTACTATGATCACATTTTCCCTTTGAATCTACAGGAAAAATGTGTTGGATAACCTGGGCTGGCAACAGAGCAGCTACCATGTTTTTAGTTTTATTATTCTGTTTTTATTTAAACTTTAAACAACTTTCATATGGGGTAAATCTGTCACACCTTATTTCTTCTCAGTCAAAACCAACATGTTTCCTCTTTACTTCAGATCCCATGAATAAATCTATTTAACAGTGGCTGCAAGGCCAGCTTGGTTTAGGTAAAGTGTCCTTGTAGCATGTCTTTTATTTTGAAAAAATATCATTTTTTGGGGGGGAATTAAAAAAAACTAATAAAATCAACATGTGTTGCATTGGAATGGATTTAGTAAGTTGGCTCACCTCTGTTTAAATTTAGCTTTTTTTTCAGTGACATGCACACTCTGTGGTTAAACCTAGATTTATACTGCATCTGAGCACAGTCGGGACAGCTGGCTCTGATTGGCTACTGGATGTGGGTGTAGGGATGCTGCTTTGTGTTGCAGTTTCTCTTCTGAATCTTACGGTGGCACTAGAGCTGGTATCTGCTGGTAAACTCCACCTGACAGAGCTCTTTCTTTGGTGCACTTAAGTTCTTGCAGGAATTTCCTGCAATGATGGCAGACATGCTGCGGTCTCTTCTCAAGCTAGTGGAAGCAAAGAAACATGTTGTTTCTCAATTCAGAGACTGCATACATCTAAGTACGCAGGCTACGTAGTCCACAAAGTGTCCTTCATAGTCTGCGTACTGCAAAGTGCTCCTTCCATTAGAAATGAGACGTCTCCGACTGCATGAGAATTACCCATAATGCTCTGTTGCCTAGCAACATCTAATGCTGTGTGTATCATCCATATAATGATCATATTCTTCCACAAAAAATCAATTTACAGGACATAAAATGAAGCCAGACATTTTAATATTTATTTTTATTTACCTTAACTTACAAACACATGAA
>JBAMIG010000008.1:2457260-2470741 GCA_037177335.1 Kiunga ballochi
TATATTATATTTGTATTATATTATATTATATTATATTTGTATTATATTATATTATATTATATTATATTATATTATATTATATTTGTATTATATTATATTATATTATATTATATTATATTATATTATATTATATTATATTATATTATATTTTATTATTTTTTAAATAATGACCATATTTCTGAGTTAATGTGTTTAATTTATTTGTATATTTTATTTAATGGGTTCATGTGAAAAAATCCCTATTCTTTCTGCTGCATGCAGAGCAACAAATAAAAAGTCAGGTGTGACAATAAAAAAACAATCAATAAATAAACATTTGTTTGGCAGCTTTCTCAGAGTTAGCTTGGGCTGCTGCAGACTGTTGGGGTTGGGAGGAATCAGGAAGAGAAATCCTCATTGCTCTGCTAGACACTGCTGTATTTATCCGTCTCTCTCTGTAGTCTGAGATTAAGAAAAACAATTTTCTATAAACCTCTTGTTCATCCAACTCTGCTTCCTGACCCACCAAGCAAAGCAAGAACGCTGCATGCATCTGCAGTTTTTAACCTTTGAGTTGTTGTTTGCCTGTCCTGATCAGACAAACACCTGCAGTTTCTCTGGTGGAAATACTTAGATCATCTGCAAGTAACAGCAGCACATGACAGGCTAAGTGAGGTGAAATCTTAGAGATAAAACAGAAAACATGCAGGCTGGGGGTGATGCAGATGCACCGATCTCATTAGCTCCAGTGGCTTTTTTACCTGAAACATCGTGCCATTTACAGAGCTCTGCATCTTGACTTTACATCAAACTCCTCTTTGTGTCTCATTTTCTGTGATTACATGATGCAGTATTATCATCTAAATAACACCTTGAACCACTTGATTGAGATGAAAAAGTATTTTTTTTATGGCTGAAACAGGAAAGTAGCAGCAAAATAAAATGAATCAGAACACCAATATTAAATTATTGACAAGTTAATTACTCACTCGCAGTTTATTTCTTCCAGTATTTTTTTTGGGACTTAAACTGTAAATAATAACAGAATGTGATGATAAACATGAGGGTGCTATGAAGGTCAGAACCAAAACATACAGTTTTTCAATTGAAATAAAGTTTTATTTGATTTGCTTTTATAAATAAATATATTGGTTTATCAGACTGCAGCAGGACGTTTTGTTAACTTTAATTAAAATCTCAATGTTGCTCAGATTTTTATTGAGCATTAAAGAAAAAGAAACAAACAGATTTTTCTTTATCCACATAATTTGGGTATATTGCTGCAAAAACAGTTCGGCTGGCAACTCAGTCTTTATAAAAATCTTTCATAATATGTGATGATGATGATGATAATGATGATGGGAGAGTTAGGTGCAAGCTGCTGATTAACTTTTATAAGTGGTGACCAAAATAACTCAAAATGAACCACTTTAAACCCTTAAATTTCTGCCTGAAATTAATTTTTTTTTTCAAAATAAAAGCCTTGTTGCAGACCTGCTTTATTTTTGTAATACTTTACTGAACCCTGGCTCATGTAGTAACCATTTTCTCTGCAGTTCCACCTACTACCAGAGTAGAATAATTTGATCAGGGACTGGTCCTAAACACCTTTTCACTAAATCTGCATTAAGTATGATCATTATCATTTGCATTTACATCTCAATAATCCCAAATTAAAAGGAAACTGGTTATAAGGGACAAGTCAAGCATGAAAAATAAGACGAGGTAAAGGGAGGCAGTTTAAAGTCATTGTAGGGAAAGTAGCATCACAGCCAAATAAATACAGAGGAATCAGCATATTCCTGACTCCTCTGCCTCTGTGAAGCACGGCAACAACCTAATAACAACAGAACCGACACGTTGCTGAAGCATATGGGGCAATATCTTCAACACAAACAAGACTTATCAGTCCTTCAAAAAGCTAAAAGGTGAACAACAAGATGCCAGGTGATGCTGACTGATTGAACTGGGACAGAAACAGCTAACAGGATAAAAAGTAACAAACAGCAGCATCAGACAATCGCACCTATTTTAACCTTTAATTTGTTTTTATCAGGAAACAAACTTCTGTCACAGCCGATCGTAAAGGTTCAGCCACAGCAAACGGCTCACACGGCTTCACATATGTCTGACGCTGCATCCTAAAGCAAAACGCAGCCATGAGATGACCAAACGCCTCTGCACTCTGCTCATACGCTGCATGTTTTAACAGAAACAGGCACAATGCTTTAGCTGCAGATGCTGCATAAGATGTCATCTCTTCACGTGTTGCTAAGCAGCAGACAAAACCTGTTTGTAATGATGGAGGTCATAACCCCACCATCTCTTTGCCTCGACATCCACTTCTGAATGTAACTTTTATTTCACTGTTTAAAAGAGATTTTTCCTTCATATGGCAAAATAATTTCTTCTGAATGATTTACAAAGTAATTGTAATTCATTTGATCTGAAATAGATCAGCAAAGTCACACTTTAAATCCACTTTGACCAGTTTTCTCTGCTTTGAACTTCCCAAACAGGGAGGCTGAAGTTATGTTAATGTGTTTAAAATGTTCAGATCAGGTGCAGGCCGACATTGATGCTGTTTGATTTGAAGGAATTGCTGCTAATTTTAAAAAACAGAGACAAAAAATACGTATTTATCTGTTTTTTTCTCTATGTTTAAAGTCTTATAGCTGCTGTACAGTATTCCTGAAACATGGAATCAGTCCGGGTAGCCTGTATTATTGCAGAAACAGAGCAGCGCAGACAAAACAGGGACAGAAAGTTAAAAATCAGGCTCATTGGGGAGTAAAACTAGTAAAGCTTTCTGCAGAGTGAAGGGGAAAACATTTTACACGCAGATAAATAAATCACCACAATGTCATCAATTACCAATCATTTCATTTTGGTAAAATCAGCAACAGAATATAAGAATATATAATATAATATAACAGAATATAAGAATATATAATATAATATAACAGAATAAAAGAAGCAGGAAGTGACATTGAGGCATTTTAATGTACTGTTAAGCCTAATCATATGACTAACCACTCTGTTCTGTGCAGTGGCTGACTGATTTCCATTATATATATAATATAATATCCCTGGAACAGCATCTTTCAAAGGTGGCCTGCTGGTTTCATCTTAAATCCAGAGGCAGAAATAGCACATAGAAATGAGAGCAGGGTGCTCAGACTTAATGAAAAACAGGCTGTTCCATCTTTATCAAACACACTTTCACATTTTTAAATCTTCGGAAGACTCTTTGACCTGCGCAAAATCCTTAATCATATTTTTCTATTTTAGTCAAAATTGGAATCAAATCAAAACGCCTAAAAACAAAACCAAGGCAACGTGGCTCAAACGTTCTCCAGGTGGTATGACGTCACATTTCTATGAGACCATGTTAAAAGTTTGCAGAACAAACCCACTCAGAACTGATTACATCTGAGCATCACATCACATCTGAACCGAAATGAGTAAGAAAGCAAAAACAAAACAACGCAAAGGCCTTTTAAAACCTGCATGAACCACTGGGTTTGGACAGTACTGCATCTCTTTAAATCATTATTTTAATTGAAATAAAAGGAAAGAAACGGAACATCAACAGGCAGTAAGCATGGTGACCATTGATTCTTCATGACGCATTTATGGGATAATCTGGTTTCCGCTGTAGCTGGTGCGCAGATGGCGCTGGGAGGGGAAAAATGGGGACAGATCGGCTATAGGGCGAGGGAGGATATTCACGCCCAGATAAGCCCCACTGTACCATGCTTCATGTCAAGCAGCCGGTCTGTGTATCCCAGTTTGATACTCTGACAGCAGAGAGGATTCTTTCTTTGTCTCATGGTGCGTTCATGCTTAAATCAGAGGTTTGGGAAGATGCAGGGATGTTCTGCAGATCATCTCAAATCAGTTAGCTGCAGGTGACATGTGATAAGCTGCGACAGCTGCGAGCTAGCAAGCAACACCTTCCATCTCCATTATCCATTACCGCCTCAATCAAGTGACCGGCTAGCATAGCGGAGGGAGGGGGACACCATGCATGCTGCATGCTGCACACATTTGCCCTGAATGCTTCCATCATCCACTGTGCTGAGGTGGTGAGTGGATCTTGCTGTAGATTCAGCAGGAATCACACACTGAAGTGATACACTGCCCTGGATCTGTGGAACTGGGGGAAAAGATCATGGCATGGTAGTCGTGCATAGCTAACGTATCCTCTGTGCTTATGGTGCAGAGAATGAGACAGACAGGAAAACATGGCCAAAAAAAATGCACTTAAACACTGATATATGTAAAAGCACAGAGGGGACACAGCCAGTGAGAGACAGCGAGAGGGGGGGAGGGATTAACTTCTCATCCAGTCTTTGCTGTTGCATAGATTGTAAGTAGCTTATTGCACAAAGCGCCCTGCATGTAACCGGTGCGTTTGCTTGATTTGTTTTGGGAGTTTGGTGTGTTACAGACATCACTGACCTCATGCAGGCAACTAAGAGCTTTAGGCCTAAAATAATCAAACTGGAAAACCTGGCAGGCTGTGCTCTCCTGAAAGGACATCAGATTTACTTCCATAGAGACATTCTCTTTATTCCTTGGTGGTAAAAAAAAAGGTAATTGGGTGCAGGAACAATCTCTTCTAGATTGTGCTTTTCATCCACCCCAATCATCACGGAGCCACGCAATCAGAAATCCCTGCAGGCCGGACATAAACCAGGAACCTTTTTGTTTGCACGTTCCTTCCATGTTAGCGTCTTTTTGTTCTCTCTCTCTTTGGTTGATTGAAACCGTCGTAAGGAGTGAATATGTGTGTGATTGGTTGTCAGTATGTGATGGACTGGTAACCAGTCATTGCTGGAATAAGCTCCAGCTATGCGCGACTGTTGCATTTTATTGGTGGATGGTTGCTCCTCCACATTTCACCTTCTGGTTAAAATGTTGTTTCACTATTCTTTCATTCTTACAAACACAAACTTCCTGTTTTCTGAGCATTTATTTGTATCAAATTTAATAGTTTTCAGAGCCTTAAAATGAGATTTTATGTAGTTGCTTCTAATCGATATTCAAAGTGCTTATCTCTGTGCAGAGTCAGTGTTCTCCTGAGAGCATCCAAACTGCTCCCAGGAGAGACAGCTTTTTATATTTATTGATCTGGGAGATGATGTGAGACAAAGTAAAAAGCCCTGATTTCTCAAATGGCAGAAATTCACAATAGGCTAATATTAATCCCTGCCAGAGGCAGCGGTGCACTGCAGGTGAAATAATCCTGCATAACTAGAAAAAAGGAGTAAGGAGTGAACAAAAACTGGCCTGCAGCTGCAGTATTGATTATCTGCAGGCAGTATCTCCTTTGTATCTCTGCTTTGCTGTGATATAAAATCCCAACGCACAGCTGTTTTCACTTCCTACCAGCTGAAACATGAAAACATTTCAGACATTTGTTTCTTCAAGCTGTGCACATTTTGCTCTTCTATCCACTTTTGCACCGTGCACACAAAGTGTGAAAACGTTGTATCGCAGAGTTACTCATACCTCGATACGACGAGTGGCAAAATCAGCATCTTCAGCATCCTCATTAGCAGCTCTCCAGGAAACTGGAAGTACTTCACTTCCTGCAAGCAGCAGAGAAAGATAAAAAACTCTTATTGTATCAAATATTTCACTGTTTAATCTGCCACTGTGCTGTTTTGTTATGAACCAAACACAGTTGATAAATGTTGGCAAAAAAAACTTAATTATACATATTTTTGATCACAGACGTACAAAAAAAGAAATGTGTTTGGGAATAGGGGCTGTTTCGGGTTAACAGAGGAAGATAAATGAGGTTTATGTGTGTTTAATTGATGACAACATATTTTGGAAGTCACATGACTGGGATTGTATTGGAACCGTTTCGAGCCGTATCCCGTGGCAACAGCGACATGAAACTGTGTGATGAAGCAGATGACTCATCTTGTAACCTTCCTCTAAAACATAAAGCTGAAAAACTGTTTGAATCTTCATGAATAAAGAGGATAAAGTAGCTTCTAGTGGATTTGGTTTACTTGTGAAGACATCTCCGTCTCCAGAGAGGATCTGGATTCAGGTGGTTAATGTGGCAAGTTTACTAAGTTTGACCATTGGTTTAATCCAAAGGCTCTGATATGTGATAGATGTGGGATGCATTTTCAGCAAAGAACCTCCTGAAATGATCTCCCAGCTCCCATAAGGACCTCCAGTGTGAGAACCACTGGTATATGAGGGATTATTCACTGGAAAATATGTGTTGCATGCTCATTGACTGCTTCATATCTGAGCCATTGCAATGAAACATGGAGGACTGCATGTGAAAGATATAGAGATCTATCCAGTCCATTAGAGCAAAGAAGCACTTATTAAAACACAATAAGCTTGTTGATAGAGTATTAAATGAAATTTTGACTGCTTTGCAGCTGAAAAATGTTGCAGAGAAATCACACAAAACCTGAGATTTTCAGAATAAATGCATTGGTGTGATCCTGTATATGTGTGTGATGAACAATGAGAGACAAAGATGGTTAAAAAAAAGAATTTCAACAACTTTTCTTTTCTTTCATATACTACAATAAATCTATGGATAAAAACATAAACACCACAAAGCAAAAGGTATTTGTCTGGTTTTGTAACGTATCGAGGAGTCCTGGCTTACATAAACGGTTTTCAGCTTAAATCTGAAGTTATTTGCAGCAAGAATGTCCTTTATTATGAACAGACCTTAACAGAAGTTCTTCAAGAGAAAGAAAAATGTTGCACTTAACCTTTAAAATGTTCTGCATCGGGTCGTTCAACTTTCAGCCAAACTATCCAAAACTTCCCTTATAAGTGACAAGGTTATGTAAACTCCAACACTTTCCCTAAGAACTTCAACTAGTTTCCACTAGTTGTTCTATGCAGCCGTTTCCGCCGCTTCCATTTTCCTCCCTACGTTTAGATTAATGTTTTCCTTTCTCATTTGTCTGGAAAAGACGTTACAGGACTGAGTGGAACCGTGGCATCGAGTGACTGCCTGGCTCCACAGACAACTTAAAAAGAGCAGAAAATGTAAAGAAAGATTGGGGAAAACAAACAAACAACAGAAAAACGAGTAAAAAGAAAATCCCACGTTCATCCTGTGAGGTCAAAACAAAATGAAACCGCTTCCATCGGAGCCATCCTAAATGGATATACTGGAAGAAAACTAATTGTGCTGAATGAAAAACCTTCACATTAAAGCACTGAAACATCTGAACTACTGCTGTTTCAATGCTACATTAATTCCTCTTAAATACATTTCCCAGTAGTACTTTTATTTCCAGTGGGTGTTAGGATGGTATACATGTGCATATACACATGGTTTAATGGCAAAAAGACACATTTGGTCAGAAAATGAGGAGCAACAGGTTGTAAAATTCATCCTGTTGCCATTAATATACACAATGGTTTGTTAAACAGCACAGCTGTATATTTTCTCCTGTAAGTAATCCACAGTTAAGCCATTAAGGCCTGACTCCTGTTAGAAAGGTGAAAAAAATATAATAGTTTTAAAATTAATATTTTTTTCACTTTAAGAAAATGAAACAAAAACATCAAACCTATATTTAGCAGAGGTGGGACAAAGTCATTGTGTAGCAAGTCACAACTAGGTCCCAAGTCAAGACTAGCAAGTCCCAATTCAAGTCCCAAGTCAAGACTAGCAAGTCCCAAGTCAATGTCTTTGTATTCTGACTAAAGTGGAGTCTGCTACACACACACGTTTACTTTGTAGTAGCTACAGGTGTGGGCTCAATGGATTGCTAAGTGCATCATGCTAATGTTCTGTTACTAAGCTAAAGTTAGCTAGCTAACTTTGACTAGCTAACTTTACTTTCAAGTCAATAGCCCAAAGTTAAGTCACAAGTCATTTCAGTGAAAGTCTAAGTCGAGTTGCAAGTCATTCAGAAATATGTCACGTTGAGTCTGAAGTCATTAAACTTGTGACTCAAGACTAACTTGAGTCCAAGTCATCTGATGCGAGTCCACACCTCTGGTATTAGTCTATTTATCATTTACGACCTTGTAGAATTATTATAGTATCATTTTCTGCTTTCTGATATTTATTAAGGTGCAAAAGACAAATATTACATTGGGCAATGTTTTCACCCTTAATGATGTCCATTCAGTGCATGCTGAATGATGTTAAAGTAAACAGATTTGTTTACTTACTTATTCACTCAGTAGCCAATGTAATTTTCTTCTAAAGGATAAATAAAATATTGTTTGGTTACATTGCATTTTACATATGATAATGGTTCTTTTCTATTTTTCCATTAGTGGATACCAATGCAATACAAATGCATGGATCATTGCATATTTTAAACTTTTGTATGTATTTCACTAGAGCTCAGTAGTAAAGTGTGTGAACATATAGTGACACACTCATTCAGTCTGTAGCTTTATTCCAATGCAAGAACAGTCCTTTAATCAGGTTTCTTTCTGAGTTGTACTCATTATGTTGAGGAAGACTTCTGCAGCACCGTGTGGGCTGATGTTTCTGCTTAGAAATGAAACAGGCATGTGGGGAAAACCTTCTCTCAACTCTAAGCTTTATTTTGAGCTGCTGCAGCAGAGAATCACACACACACATTAGTGTGAGACACCAGCCACAGAGTCCTCCTTTGAGGAAGGACTTTTCGCCTCCAGAATCCCCTCAAGCTGTCATTTGTGAGGAGGAAGATCACTGTAATCCTGAATGGTATCAGTTTGAGCGGTTGGCTCCAGCCTGGGTTAACAGGAGCTTCAACCAGACAGTTTTTACTGGTTTATTTAGAAGGCAAAGAATGGCAAAAGAATGGCACCCATTAAGGTATCAAGCCGGTCCCATTGAGATGCAGCTGGAATCAATTTAGCAAAACAAAAAAAAGCTAATTCATCTTTTCGGACATGATCAATATCTTTTTTGACATATTTGTAAAACTGACACTGAGTGGAGTTTTGTTATAAAAAAGTCAAAACACCATTTGATGCACGTGCCGCATTTAAGCGGAACAGATCGGGCAGCTGGGGCTAACATGAGCCACTTGCATAGGGATCCTCTTTGGAGAATCCTTGCCCACATCTGCCACACTTCTCCTCAGCCAGGCATTAACAATGTAAAACCTCACTGAGCTAATAGGTCCTGTTAGTTCAGACAAACTTGACTCAAGAGAGTAACATCTCCTTTACCTAAACATTCAACTGTATGAATGTGATTATATGTAGCCTAATGATCAGAATGTAATTTTTCTGACTCTATTGGATCCTTGTGGAAAAGTCAAAACACTAGTGAAGAGTTGGGAATAAATACATGGAGTTTAAGAGCAGCACATCTGTGAGATAATGGAGCAATAAAAGCTTTTTGCCTCTGTTTTGGAGCAGCAGAGCTTTTAGGCTAAATAAGCTTCTGTGGGTTTGTGTGTGTGTTGCAGGAGAGGTGTTGCGTGGGTTTATGAGGACATACGGAGCGTATACACAGAGACGCTTGTGTACTAGGTTGCATTGTGTGTTTGTGAATGCTAGACTTTGTGGATGTATTTGAAGCTGCCATTGCATCATGGCATCTGCTGAATAAAGAACTAGCACAAACATAAATACTCACAAAGGCATTTGCTCACATATTACGAACACAGGTTCTGCAATCAGGCTGTTTTTGAGTCTTTGTCTTTATAATGGGTGTCTGATGATACAACAAGGCCTAAATAGAACTGCAATAGAAATAGAGTTGCCTTTGCCTTTCATTTTGATGTTATCTGCTCATTATTACCTGTAGAACTCATGCTATAATGAATTTTTTGATTAGTGATTTCTCTCAGACATGTAAATACTGATGTTTTGCCAACTAAAGTGTCAACATTTGGATGAAAGTTTTATTCCTGACTTTCCAAAGAGCTGCATGACTACAATCCTTCACTCATGCTCAGTTGACTCCTGAAATTTTTTCTTATGGCAAGAAGAATTTGAATAATTAAGCAAAATCCCAATTCTCCACACATAAAATACATTTCCACTACAAATATTGGCAATCTGCTGACTGATTAGATATTAGAGATGATTAGAGATGCTATATTGTTATGAAACAATATTTTCCGAACCTTGATAAAAAAATGTCTTTCTAAAGATATTTCCTAGATTCTGTGTAATGTGCATTATAACTGTTTCTTACATCTGTATTTCTAACAATGTCAAAAAATAATCCCAGTGTCCAGTGCTAATTAGCAATATTTGTATGATAAAAATAATAAATAAATTATAAATTAATATAATAAATAATAAATTAAGCTAATAACTTGCTATTTGCCTACTAGCCAAACTAAACAAGCAAACTTGCTATGTTGGCATGCTAACAAACTAGTGAATGTGGTATTTTTGTATGCTAATGTGCTAAATAAACTATTGAACATGCTATTTTAGCACGGTAACATGCTAAACAAACTAGGGAATGTGGTATTTTTGTATGCTAATGTGCTAAATAAACTATTGAACATGTATTTTAGCACGGTAACATGCTAAGCAAACTAGGGAATGTGGTATTTTTGTATGCGAATGTGCTAAATAAACTAGTGAACATGCTATGTTTCCATAATAATCATGGATGCCGTGCATCCCACTAAGAGACTATTTTTCCTATCAGCATGCCACACTGACACCTTTTTCCATTTCTTACATGACCATTACCATAACAAACTTGTTTTCCATTAAATAATCACAAAATTGTTGTTTAATTTCCCCGAGAGAGTCATTCATATAAAAAAACAACAAAGATAAGTAATTTTTTTCTTTTGTTAAATCTAGTTCATGAAGCTTTCTTAGCAGCATTTTACCATTCTCTGAAATGGGACTATTTAATTCCTCTTCTCTCTCAGTCTTGTGTGAATTATATAAGTATGAACAAATGGTAGGATGCTGACTTGATGGTTCTAAGGGCGATTGACAACTAATCTCCCCTGAAGCAATCCGTTGTCATAGATTTACTCAAGCTGTACACAATTTAAGGAACTAATACTAATAAACTTGCTTTTTATTAAATAGGTGGGGGGGATTTATTGCACACTTTCATTGGGAATGAAGTTGGCAAATATTCCCCCTTTCTCCCTTATCAAAGACAGCTAGGTTTGAGATAGTTTTTTATTCTAACTTTGACCTATGAGAATGGACCACACTAACCACAATCATGGTCAAAACAGCTGATCACAGTGGCTTTCAACAGCAATTTTGACTTAATTTTGCATTTACAATGTGAGCCTAGTTTTAGCCCTTTCAATACCACATCTATCTGCACTGTCCTCTCATCATTAAACAGTAATCCATTAGTGATTACAGTGCCCTTCCTTTCCCTAAAGACCCACTGTGGAACCACTTATAGTCCCGAAAGCGGCACGTTGTACTTTTCTTTGGATTTCTCTTAAGGTCAACATCATCACTGTATGTGGTTGGGTATGCTCTCTGCACTTACCCATTTAAAGTACAATATTTCCACCTAAGGACAGATTCAAATCAGTAATAATGTGACTAATAGTTTATAGAGGTGGCCTGGTTTTGTAGGGTTAGAATCATGTTGATTTGACCACAGCTTGTGGCTAAGCCTCCATGAACTAAATATAACCCAGCAGTGCTTCCTGCAGAGCTTGAGGTGCATATTTTTCATGACGTTCGTGTGTATGGTGTGGTTTTGAAGCAGAATTGTAGCTGCAGGGATGAAGGAACTGGTTTCTGTCTTATGTCTTTGTTTGAATCCACACTGGTTTTTAACGGGTTGGGGGGTTCCAATGAGACATTTGAGGTTTTTACAGGCAGGCGAGAGGGAGGGTAAGAGGGAATAGTGTGTGTTTGTTGTCAGGAAGGGTGGGATGAGGTGGTGTCCCGTTTAGCCTCCAGCCTTTTAAACAACTGACCTGCTCGGAGAGCTGCTTGCCTCTGAGGAAGAAGCCCAGCAGGCAGCCGATGACCACAGCCAGCACAGACAGGATGAGTAGTCCATTCTGCTTGCAGACATTCTTCACCCGGCCCCACACTTCTTCCAGAGCCACCGCCATCCTCCTCCTCCACCTGTATGTCCTGGTCCTGACTTCAACTTTCCAATCACCAGAATCAATCAAGGAAAATCACCGGAGCAAGTCCCCCCCCCCTTTTCCCTTAAACCACCTTACTCAGCCATACAGAGCCAACCACACTGCACCACATATCAGGCTGTAGATGTAGCAGGTGGAGAAAAGTGGTTGGATGTTGGCTGATGAAAGAAAAGCTGGACTGACGAGACAGAAACCATGAAAGAAAAAGTGTGAAGAATAAAAAAAAAAAAAAGTAAATTGGATTCAGATAATGGAGGAGGTTAAAGAGTTGTTAAAGAGGTAGTTGTCCAACAAGAAAGCACTTCGGGCATTTCTCCTCCGAGCCGAGACCTCCGTTATTTCACATCAAACTAAGAGCATCACACAGGCTCACTCACTCTGTCTCTGTCAATCTGCATCTGCCTCCTTCTCTGTCAGTCAACCCCTTCCACCAGCTTCCCCCCCTCCACCGACACATTTCTCCAGCGGCCAACAGAGGGCCCTGCGACAGCTGGTGGTATTGTCATCAGGGTTAATACTACGATCCTATTAGGCTGTGCTGCACAACTCAAACTAAGGCTGGATTAGAGTGCTCTCTGAACAATTGGACAGCAGATTGTCCCTGACTATCAAAAAGAAGAAAAAATCTAGAAAGATAAAAAAATAAATGCTGAGAAGTAACGTGAGATGAAGACTTTTCCAACACATAAAGCAAAGACATTATTTTTTATTGAGGAATTACTGAACATTTCAACTAAAGAAAAATAAAAATGCAGCAGTTTGTCACATCTGGTCATGTTGTGAGGTGATGTGAGGATAAATGATAAGGTTGTGCAGCTGTTATCAGTCGTAGATTCATGTTTGAAGAAAACACGGACTAAGCCTCATGAGTTCTGCATGTCAAGACATTTAAATGTGGGACGAGGTGTGTGATGGTGCTTTGTTTTGTGATTAAAGCAGTGGGCATGCATGTGACTGGAAAACAGAGGGAAACAGTTTACGAGGCTTTAACAAGAAAGACAGAAACAACATAAAAAGTTCCAAAAACCACAACTCTCCAGACGTGATCGAGGACGTCAATTGAAATAGTTTCTACTAAGATTTGTCCTTTGACTTGTATTTAACTCACCACCTGCCAAAGATGTCAAACGATATAATATTGTAAAGATCAGGGACATTCTGTCTCAGAGTGATGTTGAACAGTTAGTCCATGTCTTTGTTACTTCCAGATTGGACTATTGCAATTCCTTATTTATGTTCTGTCCCAAATATGTCCTAAAAAGCCCCCATCTGATCCAAAATGCTGCAGCGAGGGTTCTGATGAGAACTAGCAGTAGAGATCATATGTCTCCAGGTTCTTGAGTTTCTGCTCCACACAGAGCACTTCATAGTTCCATATGTTCCACACAGAGCTCTTCATAGTTCCACATGTTCCACACAGAGCACTTCATAGTTCCA
>JBAMIG010000008.1:2496468-2511091 GCA_037177335.1 Kiunga ballochi
CGAGAATAAGCAGGAATTCAGACCAAAGCATTGTGGTTCTACTTTATACAGACAATAAATTAATGATTTACATGTTAGAAGGATTTAAAAGCATCATATAACGTCCACACTTACTATCAAAGGAGATAAAGGTGGACTTGAACAATATCAGATTTGAGAGTAGACCCAGTTTTTCTTATGTCAACATTTAGTTTACTTAAAAACAAAAAGCTGCTTAACACATTTTGTGTGAGTTCTGTATCAATGACGTATTTTCTGCTGGTTGTTTGTCTTGAAGCAACAGACGTCCGACCAGACGGCTGCTTTCATCTACATCTCTGCTAAAAGCAAACAAACAAACAAAAACACAGACCCAGGAAGCGGGGATGTTGGCACTCATTGCCCAAACTGCAGCCTTTCAAAACTTGTGACTCACTTTGGTGGAAAATGACACTTTATGCGATTCAACAGTCAAGCTTGTGAATTTGCAGACAGCTCAGGGGATGCCGGCAGTGGCCATGTGAGGCTGTGACTCTTATTTGTATTTATTTGTCGCGGATGAATGCACATACTTATCACAGAGCTACAGAGGGGGTCCGTTTTTTCTCTCAAGTCAAGCTGGACTGACAATGAGCATCAGTAAGATGCATGTTAGTGACCTAGAAGCAAAAGATCTCCGTTTTTGTCTTTGCTGATGATTCAGTGGAAGCTGTTGTCACCTCTCCTTCAGCAGCATCATTTCCATCCGCTTAACAAGCCACCGGGTGAGTCATAACGTTTCACCATCACAGTGTTGAGAACTTTGTATGCAGGCCGTCACTGCATTCAGTTTCACCTGCCCACGCATCTTCACCATGAGTGCCACTGTACAGCTCACAACAAACAGTGTCCCACAGTTTGGCAGGTTATTACACAGCTGATCATCTAAACCCAGGAATTGTCAAATGAGTCACAGTGCATCCTACTTCTGTCTCCGGTCTGTGTCCCAGCAGCACGTCTGAATTTCATATAGGCGCGTTCAGATTCATGTGAAAGCCTTTGAAAGACTAAACAGTTTTTATGTATTGTTTTAGTTTATTACATATCATCAAAATTGGCACAAACACACATCAAAAAAAGCAAAAGCATCATCTTGCCATTTACTTTTTTTCTTTTGCTTCTAACCTCAATAAGATGTTGGTTTTGATCTGTTTTAATAGGTTTAATTTGTGTTTTTCTTGTGTTAATTTGCGCTCTCAAATGCTTTCTGAAAAAGAATCTGTGCAGGCAAGAACAAACAGAAGCGTTCCTGATGAAAGCCGCTTTGTAATTAACACATAACTACCGGTAGTTTTTACAAAAGCTAATCAAATGTCTAGACAACCGACTGGCGCTGCATCACACTCTGCTTCTGTAACAAAGGAAAATGGGACTTTTCTTTCACTCTATTTTAAATGTAATATATCAGACCGACACAGTTTCTGTTAAACTTCAGTGTTTTATTTCTGCAATATGAGGCTTTTCAGTGTGAAATTTAGATCAGAGGACAGAAGCAGCTATGATGGATTATTTAAAATGTTCTGTCATTTTAAAATGGGTTATTAACATGATGGATGTGAGTGATGATCCAGCTGTAGGTTCATGATGAAAGTATTTCCTGCAGCAGGACTCTGTGGGAATTAAATTACCTTTACCATCAGTTTTATACTTAATCAGATTAGTAAAAAAGAAAAAAAGAAAATTAAGTTGGCACCTTTTCTTTTCAATCAGACACCAAAAAACTATTTTCGCTTTGTCCTGACGTTGTGTGATGATGCAAAAGTTGTATTTCAGAGGAAATTTTTCCTAACTGGGCTATTTATTATGAACAGGCTCAAACTGGTGTAAAGTGTCCTGAGATATTGTTGTGCGTTGTTGCCATACAAATAAATCTAAAATGAATGGAATTAGAAATGTAAGTAGTTGGAAAATGTAACTAGCATACGGTTTGTCTGAGTTTTACCCGCTCCTCTCTGCTTCCAGTTGCTTTACTGTGATCCAAGCTTTGAAGCTTAGCGCTGTCTCCAGATAGATGGACCTAAATGCTTTAGCTTTTGGCTACACACAAGAAAAACCTTAATTAACAGGCAACAAAAGGTGGCCTGTTTTTATTGTTGTGTGTGTGTGTGTGTATCGGCTAGATGCTTGAAAAATACTGTAATAATGAGACTCACCAGAGAAGGAAGAACTAGAAATGAGGGCGACGGGATCAAATGGGTGGTGAACCGGCCAGCCGAGGAGGCTGTTATTTGGGAGTAGAATAGGAGGTGGGGGGCAGGGATGAGGAGTGCTGCAGTGTCATTGATTTTAGAAAGGATGTTTAACTGTTATTGTGGCGATGCAGATCAGATAAACTCACTGATAGCTTGGTAGAAATAACTTGTGGACTTGTCTGAGGAGGTCAAACTGTACGCTGCACAGTCTTGTTAGTTTAGGATGGAAGCATTAATGATGATCGCAGTGATTTACAAAACCAAAATAAAGAACAGACACAGAATAAGACGAATGAAAAGCTTGTGCTTTGGATTTAGAAATGCTCTCTATCAGCCTGCTGCAAAACATCTGCTCCAGATGTTCCTCCTGCCTAAAACATGCACATGTAGCAGAGAAAAGCTCATCATTAGCTCTAAAGAACACACTACTACAAAATGTAACAACAAATGATGGTTAAACATATTAAAAATGGCACTGTGATGTTGATATTGTATTTTGTTATCTATCTCCCAACACAGATTTCACAGCCTATCACCAAGCAGGAAATAAACACACATTTTTAGACGTTGTGTTTGAACTATGGCATGTTGCTTTCTGAGCTTTACATGCAGAAAAGAACCCATTTCCATCATAGCTGCTGTGTTACCTTGACCTAAAATGATTCCTGCACATACCACTCATTTGTACAACTTTTCCTTCATTTTTGATAAAGTTTAGTCCAATTCAGGGTAGCTGTGGCTGGTGGTTAGTGAACAGAGTGGAAAGCTGACTCCACATTGTGGTGAGAGTATTGCATTAGTACTGGGTGCTGAATAAAACAACACAGTTGAACTTAAAGACAATAGTCAGTGTTTGACTTGTTTTCCTCTCATTCCTACAGACAATTAGCAGCAGCCAATACTTGGATGTCTGCAGATTTCTTGACTGACCTATAAAGTCAGTTGAAATTTGTGTTAAACCATCCTCAAGACTGTGCCAAATAGAAATCTATATAAAGAATTGAGTGTTTGTTAACCCAGAAAAACAAAAAGAAGCACAGTTAGACAAAACAAAGCCTCCTTTACTACTTTTCTGCTGTGAGGACAAAACTATCTTCTACATACATTATCATGGCCTACTTTAAACCTCAACAACACATATATTATTGGAGAGCAAAAAGGTTGAGAAAAAAAAAGTATACCTCAGAAAAAAGCTTCCCTAAATTGTTCCAAGATGGTTTTAGTTAATCCAAAATCTTCAATGTAATTCAACCACGATAAATTACATGGGAAACATCACCATGATCTAAATGTTAATGTGCATTATGGCATTTTTTATACTAGTTGTTTATTAAAGTACTTTTGTGGAGGCAAAATCTGACTTATAAGGTGCTGATAAAGTCTTTTATATTGTGTTTCATTTCTTTATTTCTTCTAGATTTCCAAACCAATGGTATTATTATCCCTCATCTAATTTCACATTTCAGAAATTGTTGTGTGTGATTAGTCAAACAGTATGGCATGAAATCCATTTTCTGTTGACATTTTAGTTTTCAGTATAATTCTGCTATAATATTTTTTATTTCAATAATATTTAGTATTTTATGTAAACCACTAAGGAATCTTAATCTTTCCTTCCTGTTAGTTAAAACTATCCCAACCAAAACACACACTACTCCTATATGCAGCTAATTTCATCTGTTTTTTTCCCCTTGAGCTTTACATGCACAAAAGAAACCATTTCCAAGCATAGCTGCTCGGTTACCTTGACCTTTAATCATTTCTGTGCATACCACTCATAAGCCTTATTTTTTCAAAGGTTTTTAAGTGAATTCAGCCTTTTGATTTAGATGAATTCACTGAAATATTGCACTGAGTATTATTTGCATAAATAGATCTGCTGCTAAGAAGAAGGTGAGCCTTTAATACTAAAAAAAGAATATTAAATTTTTTAATAAAACCAATTATAATAAATATATTATTGTAGTTACATGTAATTACATATATCACATTAAAAGACAAAAGCAACAAAGCATTACCTAATTTGCTACAAACAAACAGGAAAATAATGTTAAAGAGCCTAAAATTGTCTTTGTAAGAAACAAAGAAACCTATAACATTCAGTAAAAATGCTATAACTTTATCTTTCAGCCATGTACAGATAAAGATGACATGCGGAGTTCCTCAGGGCTCCATTCTAGGCCTCTTTACTGTACAGGGTTTGGTTCCACTGACTTAGATTATGGAAACATGTATTATGCTGATGATACTGTGCACTATATCACCAGGGCACTCTAGTCTTATACAAAGCTTCAGACAAATGGATTTGTGACTGTACCAGAATGATCTAACTAAAGAGATAAATCTGAAATAAATGTCACTGGTAACAAAATAATCATCCATTGATTTGTGTCCAACTTCAAGCACTTTTTAAAACAATGGATCAAGCCAGAAATCATTGTTATTTGAAAGCTGCATTATGAGCATTTAGTATTACATAACATCTGATACAAAAGTATTTTTCATGAAAATATATGCACAAAAAAATGTATTTCAAAATGTATGCAAATATCAAATTTCTTGTCTGTGTATTCTTTAATTTAACATTCTTAACTTTACTGTAAAGTTGAACTAGCTTTAATTTAATATTATCCAAGTAATCAGTTTTTATTTTCACTTCCAAGGTCATCAGGAGGGCAGACTTAGCTGCTCTGAGCTAAATTAGCTTCTGGATAATCTGCACTACTTAAATCTATCTATGTCTTTTTTTTACTTTTCCTGTTTTCATATCTATCTTTTGTCAATACCAGATATAAAAACGTCCTATTTTATAAACTTGATGTCTCCAGTTAGTTCGCATTAGACGCACCAATACTCACAGCAAAATTAAATGGTGGAGGTGGAACCCCAGTGGTTGGATACTGTCTTAGCTCTCTACACTGTCTTGATTCAAAATTGGTTTGCCCTCGGACGCCTCCTTCTTGTTTGGTTGGTGCCTCAAACATTTTATCGGGTTGCCTGTTTGCCACAGTGCCTCTGTGAATGTGTGCATTGATGATGATAATAGCAGTGTTGATAGTGACATAGTTCCCGTTGGTGTCTGTTTCTTGTGACTATGTAAAGCACATGAGGTTGTATTAAGGACGGAATAGGCCATAGACGTCTTTGACAGTTAAAATTTAAATTCGTAAAAGAGGTAAAAATATGTCCGTAGCAGCCAATGAGTTCATTCTTCTCATCTGTCTCCACTCTGCTGATTGCTGGAGAAGATAAAAAGCTGGAAAAACAGGGAAGGAGGAGGTCTAATCACATCCGTGCAGAAGTGGGACTCATGTGCATATCAATGTGCGTTATGTTTGCATGTAACTGTCGGTTAAGCTCCAACAGCAGCTGCGGCTTCAGTCTGACTGTGTCTTAATTATGCTGTCTTGTTACCAGGGGCATTCTTTTTAAAACAAGAAATTTGACCTCGGGCAGTGTTACAGTTATGTTAATTTTCATTTGCAGTGGGGAAATGTAAAATCTGTTCTCAGAGCCTCGTCACAGCAATTTCAACACCTCTGTCCTCAGGCCGGTATAAGACTTCCCTGAAAATTTGGTCTGTAGGATTCATTATGCTTCCTGCTGGAGGAATCAGGTCTCAGCAAAGAGAGGGAGAAATAATAAAGAAGTGGCTTACTCTTCACTTGGGCCAAAAGGCTAATCTCTCTCTTCCCATTAATACTCCTTCGATTAGTAGACAGACACAATAATCCAGTGTGGCACATACGGTATATTACATGTGTGGGAGTGGCTTTGCTTTTGACTCGTGATGCTCATCTGACTGGCATAACAGAGAGCGATAGCATGCTTTCACATTTATTCTCAAACTGAAGACTCCTGTAAACTCGTCGTGCATAATGAAGAGCTGCTGAGAAGTTATGAAAAGAAACATTAAGCTGACAGCTTTTAAATATCTGACTCAAACCAAAACCTGATACCAACCACGATGAACCCTTCAGAAAACACACAGAGGAGCACTTCCCCATCCAGCGAGCACAGAACTGTTTGATGAAAGCTGGTGGTTTGGCGAGGTGTGATACATTACACCCTGGATCTGTTTTTTATTACAGCTACTGAAATAAGAATTTCAAGTTGTTGCTGTTTTTAGAGAAAAAAAAAAAAGACATTTGATAACTTGGAAGTAGGACAACAAGATAAATAACTTAAAACAAGAATAAAAGTGCAACAAATGCTCAGTGAGAGACTGGATTAAGCCATCATATGCCGAGGACACGAGATAAAGTTAAAGTACCAAAATACAGGACTGAGATGATGCGGAGGCTGATGTAATAAGATGATTTATTCCAACCAAAAACACTGGCAAACAAAATAACAAAAATAGCTAAACTTAGACGAGCAGAAAGAGAGACACAGGTGATAAGCAACAAACTGGTCATTAACAAAGGACAATGGCTCCGTCCCAATACCTGCACTTGTGCTCCTGTGTCCCTGGATGGTGCGTTCATGTTAAAGGGTGCGAGTGTGTCAGGTGTCCCAATTCTCCAGACTGGAAGTTGGCCACACACTCTTTTGTGCCCTCAGTCCACACTTTGGGAAGTAAATTACTCACAATTCATTGCTGCATGTTACATTTTTAAACTGGAAGGAGGGAAAATGGCAACGTTTGCTATTCGAGCTTATCGTGTTATTGCCAAAAAAAAAGATTTTTTTATTATAACTTTAAATATTTCCTCTTTTACTTTGCTGTCCATGTGTAATAATATTAAAAGTTTCCGTTGTAACTTTAAATTATGCTTTAAATGTTTGAAAGTTGTTTTATAGATAGAAGTAGTGATATTTACAGACATTTCATGCTAATAGTTTATTTACTTTCTGCTTTTAAAAAGTAATAAAGCAGCCAGTTTAATAATTTCGTACATATTTAGTTCAGAATATAAAACAAAGTTTTTTATCCCACTTCCTTTAAAATACAGTAAATTTACACAAATTTGTTTAGTAGTTTAATTTATTCGTTAAAAACGTGTTGATTTTATCACATATTTCTTTTAAAGGACGTTGGAAATTATCAGCTTTTCTCCCACTTGAGACCTAAACACTCGGACACTTAATGCACACTTTGACCAAGTGCACACTTTATGGAAGGCCATAGGGTGTAGTGTGGGTATCGGGACAGCGTAAATACCAATGAACTGGCAAAAGAAGGCTGGTGGGATGACCAGTAACCAGGAAATAAATGATCAGGAAGTAGGCCCAACAGACTATAAAAGGAATCGGCTCAACAAAACGAGACAAAATGACACATAGTGCTGTCAGACTGGCACCATTCAGGTTCTGGCTTTCTTCAGGACCTCCTGGCTAGCCAGCACCAGCCCAGTTTTATCACCAGTTTATCTGGGAAGACTTTACTTCCATGAAGTAAATTGAAACACCTGGAAAATTTGGCCTTTGAAGTCGAGGGTTAGCTTGCCGAGCTCCATTGTAAACAGCAGTTTCCTTAAGTAAAGAGTATATATAGATATATTCTAATCAGATGAGCGTCCTGGTTTACTGGTTTGCTGGTTGATGACTCCAACAGCTGGAAAAATGGTTCAATTTCCAATATTTCCCACGTCTGGTTTTGGGTTGCAGTATTCTTTCTTTTATTACCTGCTGCTTTTGTGACAACACAATATACAATATGTCAGAGATGACAACCCCCTAATTGGTCTAGATGTACCCAGCACTGATAAGAGGAGCCACAGTTTTTTGTTCTAAGGAAGAACGACATTTTTCAGCTTTGAAACAAATTTACCGGTTGGTTTAAGTTAGGTTTGGGAATCACACAGAGTCCTGCTGATGGAACGGAGGACTCAAAGACAACAACAATAACTAAATGAACACAAATCCTGTGAGAACTAAAACCAAAAAGCTCAAGATTTAGAGCCAGATAGCATCAAAGACGATGCTCCATCTTCAAATGGATTTAAAAAAAATGCAAATAAACATGTTGAGGAACCCTGATTAATAGCGTTAATAAGAAGAATTAAATTGATTAGTCCATCTAGTCGTAAATGTTTCCCCCCACCCGCTCTCTCTCTCTCTCCTCCCCCATGGTGGAGGTCATGAATTCAGCAGCGTCGGTCAGTCTGTTGGTCTGTTAGCAATATAATATTGATTACATTTTTATGAAATCTCAGAAATGGAATAAGGATTAGATTAGTTTATAGACGTACTAAAACATTTTGCTGTATGATTTGATGGCACTACGGAGCGACTACAGCCGCATCGTCTCCGGTGGCGTTGTGGCTGAAAGTGTTTTGTTTTTTATCTTAAGGCCTAAAATCATTTCCACTTGCTGTGTGCCATCTTCTTTTACTTTTCAACACTAATGCATGTAGTAATATTTACACATCACAATAAATCCATTGTAGCTTTAAAACGACTCCAGATGAATTCACTTCATCATGGATGAGCAAAAGCTGGAAAAATCGACGCGGGGCTCAGAGGAGTAAAACACATACTGATCCAGTTACACTTGAAAGGACTGGTTTTAAATATAAATGGTTGATTGGTGGAAGGATCCTCCTGGAGGGAAGGGGGGTCTTTAGATAACCAGTGAAAGTTGCTGACGTTGGCATTTCCTCCACATCACCCTCGTACCTTATTACCTCCTTACACAGCAGCTAACACGGCTTCAGAATTGCATCACTAAAATCCATCACGGAGTGATGGAGGCAGCAGCTACTGTATTTTATTATGGCTCACTTTATGGATTGGATCCGTCTCATCTTAATGATGGAAATCTTAGAATCATAATTATTTTTGACCGATTAATAATGATTAAGAGGTATCTCCTCTGTTTCCGTCACATTGAGGCACTGAGGGGAGATTACTTTAACCAAAGGGAGAATTGCTTTGGAAAACTCTTCATTTTTCCTTTCCTCTCCTTGCTTTTTTAGTTTATTCTAAATTTAGAAATTTAAAGACTGCAGGGTTAGAAAACAGTCTACTTTCATAGCTGTGAAAACATATGTGCAGGAGTATATATTTGAGCTGTTTTTGCATCCGATTTAAAGACTTCAAAACTGTGTAACTGTATGAGCTGTTATTTGAGAATTTGGACCTCAATGATGGGAGATTTAACTTCTACTTCGGAGAATTGGAAAGGCTGTGCTTATCTCTTTTGCCATCTATCTTTAAATACAGATGTGAGCAAGCTTCTTAACCCCTTGCTGAGCCATTAGCTGAGAGAAAAAGACTGCTTTTCTTTGAATCTTGCAGGGTTAAGGTGGTGTGAACAGTCTAAATGCGAAGCATTGATGTGTGTGTAGCCTTTCTTCCTTCCCCATCATTAAGGCTCATACACAGAGGGTTAAAGTAAAACATCTCTATGGATAAGGTTTAGCTCTGCTGTTATGAATATGAAGAATACAAGACCTCACATCTGAATAATTAGCAGCAAAAGGAGGTGGAAGGGTGCAGCCTCTGCAAAGTGTGGTAGTTAGGGTTCACCAGGATCCCTGTGTGAACTCCTGTGTGAGGATGCAGCATCCGGCTGTTGTGTTGATTTGCTCTAATTTGCATTGAAGCGTGGAGGAGAGGCTCTGCAGGGGAGGTGTCGGCTGAGAAACCTTTCCTCTGTTTACATACTTTATTTAACTTTTTCCCAGAATGAGAATTTATTACCAAAAAATGTGGAGCAGGTAACAGACTGGACCCTCTGGTCTGTCAGCAGCTCATTTGGAGGCTTTCCCAGGAATAGATGCACCATTATCTGACAGCAATGAATTATTTCCTAAACTCTTTTCTTTTAAATTCCCTTTGTGTGTGTTTCACAGTATTTATGAGCATCATCAGCCATCACTCTGAAGAGGCAAGGCTTTGGAAAAACTTTCATTTGTCATCTGTGATGAGCTTTTTCTGCTCAGTACAAACAGGGAATTTAAGTCTATCACACTGAAACACATCCACATTTATTGCTTTGCTGCAAAGCATTGCTTGAGTTACCAAAAGTAGGATTCAGGGGGTTGTGTTTAGATTATTGACCAATTTGTAAGCTTTTCTCTGCATCTTTTGCCCCGATACATGAGTTTTTCCCCAACTACGCTGCTTTATTCTCCATTATTTCAAGTGACTAAATAAATAATCTCTACTATTTTTTTAAATTTATGTTAAAACCATACATTAATCCAATAAATCACCAACATATTTTCCACATTATAGTTAGATTTTTTTTAATCTACAGGAAAAAGGTGTTGGCTTTTGTTAGATACAACAACAAACAGTCCTCCTCTAGCTTGGTTGTGAACATAGCTGCTGTGTTATTATTGCATTATTTTGGCTTTGAACAACCTACATATAGACTTAGTCATGTCCGGACCTTGTCCATTCTCATGTTAACAAAAAAACTAAATGTTTTATAAAGCTAGCCTTTAAACCTGATAAGGGCTATTTGTTGCAAACAACACAAGCATGCTGCAGGCCAAACATTTAATACTGCAGGTCTCTACAAGGAGGCAGTACATAGCACTAAGACTGACTCAGCTAACTATAGATAAGCATTTTCATAAACAACAGTTTACTAGTCTGTTTCTAACTGGGCATGAGAGTAAATGTATCTAAATGTTTGATTAAATATAGTTCAACTTATTTTCTTTGGAAGTATCTTGATGGAAATGTAGATTTTTTCGTATTTATAGCTTATTGTGTCAATATATTTTACTATGCCGACCCACTGGAGAGCAGATTGTGGTGCGTGCGGAAGTTACCTGTAACACCCCCTACTAATGTTCATGTTTCAGGTTGGAATCACACCTTGTTGCCTTTGAGTTTGCTGCTGCAGGAATGAGCTGCTGCGTAGACATATTGACGTTTACCTGCTCATTTGTGCTGCAGACATGCAGCAGCAGGTTACAGGCTTTTAACTGAAGCTAATGTGTGTACACCGATCAGTCGCTACCAGGCAAAGTTCTTCTGGAAAACCTGGGATTCATCTGAATCTCGGTTTGATACCCAATTCTCAGCAATGACGAATAAACACATCCCCCAGTGGATGTAGTATTTCCTCCCCCTCAAACCTTGTAAGTCACAAAGGATTGGCAGACGGATCTCGATCCGCCTCACGGCCAGTCGAACTCACGCTTAAAACATATGTTTTCACAAATCTGCACGATTCACATGGCATGCATTTTATGCTCTGAAAGTCTGGATTTCCAGATTAATCAGGGGGGAAAAAGGGAAAAAAATCATATTCCTGGATCTTATCACAAAAGACCTTTCCATCTGTCAAGTAGGATTAATTGGATTTTGAAGCTCCCTACTTTTCTGCTCTTTTCTGATGAAAGGAGGATTTGGGGCTGCATTGACTGAAACTGCTGAAGTGCACATGATCTGACCCTTGGCATGGATTTAGAAAAAGCAGTGATAGCTGTCTAAACCCCGTCTGCTCCTGCCGCTGTCCACTATATGGACTTTTTCCCCCCAAACAGCTTCATTTCACAGAGTGTGCAGGTTGTTTTTCACTGTAAGTGCTTGAAGTCTCATCACAGTTATGCATTTTGTTATAAAATCAGACATGTTGCTGTCGTTAGTCAGAACAGGAACCATTTGTAGACCCTTTCTTTAGCAGATGCACAACAATAAAGTGCAAAAGTTCATCTGAAACATCTCCTACAGCTGCTTTAACCTTCTTATGACCACCGACCACATTTTTTTATTTTTGCAAATACTTCAGGAATTACGGTACTGGCGCTCCCACTACGAATGTGTTACAAGCGTGTGATGACTCTCTAAATCTTGCCTGTGAATGGACAGTCGTAGTGCAGGGGTCCTGCATTCTACCGTAATGACTACTGTGAGGTGAAGCGGTCCATTTTTCTGCTTTCTGGTTGTTTTTGAACCATTGCACATGCTAAAAGGTCTCGACGTTACGGTTATGAAATGCGCAGTCACATCCTGTCGGCGCTGACGGGTCTGCCCTAATAGGGTTATTATGTTTTACTTTATAATAACCTCCTGAAGTCACAAAACAAACAGAAGACTAAAAAACAGGTCAACTTGTTGAATGTCTGCATGATGTATTTCTGTGTGTCATTCTAATTATTTATAGAGTGCAGATGATGTGTTGATGTTCATGAAACCTACCAGTAGAACTGGGTTTTCAGCTCTAATTTCCAGCTCTAATCAGAATGTCTGTCTAATTTGCAGGTGGTTGGAGCTTCATATTGTTCTTCTTTATAAGCATTCCCTACTGGCTGAAGCGTGCACGTGTATGCACGTGCATTGGGTGGAACTCTGCCATGTGTAGGACAGAAATTATAGAGTACAGAGAAACCATTCTCCAATGTATGTGGCTGAATTTCATCATCTGCATGTCAGTCAGCCATGCAGAGGTCTGGTAATGAGACAATCATTTTATTAAAGTGTGTTAGAGAAGGGTTGCAAGGAAGTTGCAGGATAGTAGGACTGGACTTAAGCAACCCTGATGTAGATGAAGTACTACTGTTTAAATAAAACACACATCAGTGTTTTTGTACGTAAAGCTGTTCATAGCTTCACTCTGTCAGAAATAAAGCATTTTATACTTAGATATCATGTAACAATCCTTCAGCTCATATAGAAAATATTAGATTATTGAACAGCCTGAAGCTTAAATATAAAAACATTCAATCGCAAACTAATTTACAATGTTGGTCAGAAAATGTAATGAAATTTTCCCGTGTCGTTCAGATGTGGCGGTCTGAATCTCAGGATGTGATACCAAAGCCGTGTTCCATGTTTCACCAACATGTTTACTGAATGATTATCTAACTGCTGGAAATCACTGCACAGAACAGAAGCCCTGCCATCAAACACACTCATAAAAACACTTGTACAACTATTGTTAACTTCATAATGAGTTGCGAAATTCCCGACTGAATGTAGGTTAAACCTTTCAGTGTAGGTGGTAATTAAATACCAGATAACATTACTGCTCTGTTGCATCAGTGATGCCCTTATAGAAAACCCACATTTAAGCCTTAAAGGATGAACAGATTTAGAAATAGGCTGCTTTTTGTCTGGGTCTCCTTCAGGTGTCTGTTACTTTTCTGTTGCCAAATTAAAATAGTAAATGTTTACAAATGTGCTTTTAATACATTATCTGCTCTGTTTTTGGACTCGATACACAACATTTCTACATTTATATATATATTTTATTTATATAATATATATATATATATATATAATATTACACAAACATGATATAATATTCCTTTGGGCTGTATTCAAAGTAAGAAAGATAATTAAGCTGCTTTTGTGAGATAACACTTAACTAAATATTCCCAACTAATTAAGGTCAGTTCATTATCTGACTACATTCCCATTCAATAGCCTGCTAAGAGTCGCAGGGTCCTACAATTGTCTAATCATGGAGCTCCTCAAGGTTTAATCACTTCCTCCGCTGTGTACTACTGTCATATCTGCCTTTATGTATTACTATAATTAATTATCCACCACTTATGTCAAAGCACATAGCAGTGATTAATCTATGTGAAACGGATGTAATGTTCAGAAATTCTCTTGCTTTTGTCAAGCAGAGCGTTACATTCAGACCTGGATGTTTTGGATAATATTTAGTGTTGAAAAATGGTGGAGTACCCTCTGGGGTGAGATCCTTCCCCAAATGCAAGCGTTTCAGTATCTTGAGGTATGATTGCAAGCGTGGGATGAACGGACGGGAGGTGGACAGTTGGCTCAGTGCAGAAAATACACACTAATGTGGAGTCTGCGGCAGTCTGTCATGGTGAAGAAGGACCTTTACTATTAGGGGAAGCTGTTAAAGATGAAGGTTGACATGTGTTCCTAGTCTCACTATGGTCCCGAGTTGTGACTGAAAAAATGAGACCATACAAATAGCTGAAATGACTTTTCTTTCCAGGATGTCTTGGCTCTCTGCGAGTGTAAAAAGCAGTCATCCTGATGGGTTTTAGAGTGGAGCTGCTCCACTTCCAGATGAGACACATGATGTGGCTCAGACATCTGGCTAGGATGCCTCCTTGATGTTCCATATATGTTCCACAAGGAGGAAGAACCACTTCATGATCCTCTAATGCTGCACAATGCGACTTTCCATACGCTCTGTGCCAGGTCTAGTTTATAAAAAAACAAAACAAAAAAAGCTTTGACAAAGACAGAAGACCTCGTGGCATGGATTACGGTTATTCATGGGAGATTCATGGAACAAATCAAGAGATGTTGTCGGAGGGCAAGACAAAACACCCTGGGTCACATCAGGCCAACCAATGTATGCTGCCCTATGAACGCTACCCACATGACTCCATCCATCCATCCATTATCTACCACTTTGTCCCTAACGGGGTCGCGGGGGTGGGTGGCGCTGGAGCCTATCCCAGCAGCCAACGGGTGAGAGGCGGGGTACACCCTGGACGGGACGCCAGTCCATCGCAGGGCCA
>JBAMIG010000008.1:2511191-2524903 GCA_037177335.1 Kiunga ballochi
GCACATTCTGGCTGATACTAGAGACGGATATGGAGCGCTTAGTGAGAGATTGATGGAAACTTACCGAGACATAATGAGATAGAAGTTTCTGTTGGTACCATCCACACATACTTGCTGTGTGAGTGTGTTTAGGTTAATCCATACTTTATCCTGGATATGCTAGCTACTCTAAGGTTGTCACTGGATGCATGCCCACCAAACTGGCATAGTCAACAACCGGAAACACGTGACTGCACGTCCTCCAGAGACACAGAAAACAAGACACAGGTAGAAAGATGAGCTACACAAACCCAGGTGACCTAACCAACAGAAAGCTAAGCATAGGAAAACTACAAAATAAAACACGAAACAACAACAAAAAACAACACAAAACTCCAACCATGAACAAAAAATCATCCTAATGTTTAATAAACCAGATTAATATAGAAATGTTATTTCACATGTTTCTGCACCACAACTTTAAGGTATATCTCCAAGATATTTGCCAAGTTGAACCCAAAATGTCCTGAATATCTTTCCTACAAGGTTTCCTCAACGGGGCAACGAGGTTCTGTTAGTTCAATCTGCCCAAACGCTCCCTTAAGGTGTTTGTGGTAATGTGACCTGACAGGAAGGCAGAAATAATGTATATTAGGAGCTAAGAGCTATAATTAGCTCCGTATGTGTCTTTGAGCTGTACACAAGGTTAAAGGAGAAGCTGAACAGCATCACGTACCTCTGACATGCTGAATGCATTGTGATGCAGGTGTGGCTTTATGACTGCAGTAATTATGTCTTCTTGTAATTCATCCAGTGTCTCTCCTGTCTGATGTCATTAACTTTTCAGACACTTTCCTGGCTTATTCTCCAATTTTAGTTTCTACCGCTTATTCCCTCCTTTGAAAAAGGGCATAGCCATAATATAATATCTCTGCAACCACAAAGGGAACCACAGGGACAGTATTATTATTCTTGGTAAATGGAAAATTTGTGAGAATTGTGTGTGTATGTATTACCGGAGAAGGAAAAACATAGATGGCTTGTTGCACAAAAGAAGCTCGCCTAAAACAAACACTTTCATGATGAGTATGAAAATGTCCTTGCTCCCCAAGGTCAATCTGGAAAAAATAAAAATATATATCAATATTTTTTTATTGCTCTTATTATCTATTTCTATGCTGTCCGTGTCATAAACTTGTTTATTCCTTACTAACTGTATGTCTGAGTTGTCCTATTTATGTATTTTTACTGCTTTTTAACATCATGGTCAGGGGACTACAGATGAAAAATATCTTTTTGGCTAAATCCGGCTTTTTTACTCATACATCATGTATTTTATGAATTTGCATTTTCCCATTCAAAAATAAAAATAATAATAAATAATTGTCACAGTGAGGTACTTCAGAAATCTTACAAATCTTTGTTTTCACCTTTTAATCACCTTTCCATTAGATTAGATTTACTGTATTATATTCCAGTGGAATAAGAGTGTGTGTGAGATATTTGATTGTCTGTGTGTGTTGGCCCTGCGATGGACTGGCGACCTGTCCAGGGTGTACCCCGCTTCTCACCCGATGTCAGCTGGGATTGACCCTGTTTAGGGAATAAGCGGTAGATAATGGATGGATGGTTATTCTTGTGGAGTAGTTTATTCACACATATTTTACTGTACTTTAGAAGATTATCTGTTGCTATTTATTCTTATGTATTTATACTCTAATCATTGATGCTGCTTTCATGGCTTATCGTGGGTATCAGTTATTGATAACTGATTATTGTCTTTTACGTTGGTTGCAGCACTGCTTTACTATTGTCCATAACCAATCCATACCTCAAACCAGTAAAATGTATTTTTATCATTTTAATTCTGATATTAAGTAAGTGGGGAGGGGTATACCATAAAGCTGGATGTAAAAGTAAAATCACATCTTGTACAAAGTTAAACTCAATTGATGTCACTCACACCGGCGTTGATCGATTTAGAAATGCTGGTATAAAATAATCTACACATGAGCAAGACAAGGTGCAGAGGAAGTATTGAGTCCCATTTTCTACTCTAAGCTTTTGTTTTTACACATATGCAAAATGTGCTGCAGAGCGAGCAGAGGTAGAATCTGCAGATGTTTCTGCTCTGTGTGGTTTTTGGATCAGTACCTGATCAGCGAGCGGTGACTTTGAGATCCAACTGTGTGAGTGCTGTCTCAGGTGATTCGCTGCAAAGCACACAGACCTGAATGACAGGAGACAGTGCAAACTTCCATCACTGACAGATAAGATGGTGTTTTGCTCAGTCAAACTTGAGCCCCTGGTTGTGCAATGATCTCAGAAACATGAATGAAAACTGCTGCATTTCCTCATCAGCCTCTTAGAGGGAACCTCAACACTCAAGTGAACCTAATTAAATCTATAATTACTTGCAAAATCTGTCTTTGGGAACAGCTTGTTCCATGTTTAGTTGATGACATGCTTTATTTTTCATGCTACTATGATATCCCAGTAATTCCAGAATCATTTGCAGTGCTGGTTTAAACCAACAGGATACAAAACGCTTTTGCTACAACACAGTCGTACTTCCCCCTGAGCTAATGAGGCAGTCTGTCTTCGTATTCCCAGTGCTTATCACTGCATTACCTGCATAACCCAAGTAAATTCACAACCAAAATAAATTGAAAGTGCTGGGGTTATGAGGACAGACTACAGCCATGCAAGCTGTCAGAGGATGTTCAAAATGGTGCAGGGATACGTTTACCTCCATAACACAGTCAGGCACACATTATAAATGACTACGCTCATGTGCTGAAGGTTATAATGAAAAGATGTGGTTCCCAGCCTTTGGTTTCTACCACTCTGAAGGATCACAGGAAGCTGCATGAGCTTTTCAAAGTTAAAATTTTTTAGCTTTACAAAGCACTTCCTGTCCAAAGACTGCATGAGGAAGATGCTGGTGTATTTTATAAAGTTTTTATTTATTTGATTTAATTTACTTTATTTTAGAAGCATTTAATTAAATATAAAGCTACTTTAATGTTAGTCAACAGCTTTAATGCAAATGTGCTGCTGATAAAAGCATATTTAGCACTTTTATGGTTTATAACTAAATAAATTATATCTAAATATGCATGAAATATCATGATACAAGTATAAACAACATGGAGAATTGAACTTTAGATGTGCCTGCCCTATTGTAACTCTCATGAATGAAACCAACCAGATGGTTGAACACCTGGAACTAAACATAATGCAGTGATTTCAGTGTTCTGGCATATGGAAGTGTCTAAATAACTTCTAAAATTAAACAGACTCATGACTTTATGCGCTAATTAAAAATATTAATATTTATTACTTAAAGTGAATTTAAAAGGAAAATAAAATAAAAAAGCAAAGCAGACATGGAATAGTATTTATGATGATATAAACTGATTTAATGCTTTATGGAGTAAAAACAAAACATCTTTACTGCTTCAGTAAGGAGCTAATATTAATTAGCTCTTGTCTATCACAGCTTTATACCTGTCTGAATACTGGTATTTCTGGAAATTACCAGTATATTTATGAAAACAATGATGCACATCACTACCAAACCAATATCCGCTCATCTGATTTACATACAAACCGCTGCACCAACCAACGGTAACAGCAAAGCCATACTTTACAGCGCAGCCTAATGAATGGTGTTAAAGAAAGATGAAAAGAAGCTGAAGCAGAGAAATGCTGACAGCATGTGTCCTGAAGGAAGAAGGCCTCAGGTGGAGCTGCCAGAGCGTGCAGCTTTTTCTCACTGTACCTCTTCCAGGAGACATAACACGGGTGGGTAAACTCCGCCTGTACACGGCCTTCATTCTGTCTCAGTCACATCCCATTTGTAATGCTTACGATCAGAGACTCACACAATGTGCAACTACTGCTATTGTTGATTTTCTCACTTGTCCTGAAGCGTACAAACCTACCATGAAGATTTAAACAGGAAGACTTAGGGCCGAATCTACTGTAGGTTTGTGTGCACTAAAATGCGTGCAAACTCATTGCTCATGCTAAAAAAAGTGCAAACTGATCTACTAACAGTGAGCAAAAGGGTTTGCATCTTTCAAAGGTGCAAAATTGCGCGTCCGTCTCCAGTTTGCACCTTTGCCTCAATAAATATGTTAATTTGCAATTTTGCGTGTGGTTGGAGGAGAACATGTAAATATAGTATTTTAGCACACGCAAAGCGATTTATCAAAGCTGAAAGTAATTTTGTGGATAGAAACTGCGTCTATATTTAACACGTGTCAAAAGGACGTGCAAACGGTTTGTATGTGTAATGTGCAAACATGGCTGCAGGGATTGTTGCAAGAGGAAGACGTAGGAATCATTAAAGAAGATGGAGAGACGCGTATTTCCTCCTCGTGTTAACATGTTTGGAATGAGAGAGGAAGTCATTATTATGACATATTGCCTTTCCAGCGTTGCTAGTTTGGAGATGTTGGATAAACTAATGCAGATTTGGAGCCACAAGAAGGAGTCACGTAATACGATTCCTTCATTTTCAGAAACAGTTTTCTATGTTCAGAGTTGAGGGATGATGAGTTTGGAGATATCTGGCTTCTAGGTGAGGACATTTGCCAAATCATTTTTAAAACAATAATCTTATACAATACAATAATAACAGGAACAGCTTTCATATTGATTCGTTTTAAGGTGACAGTGCATACCCCCCACACCCCTTCTTCCTGACACCTGTTCTCAACCAGACCACTGCCGGAGAGACCAGGTACAACGATGTCCATATCTGCACACGGAATATCGTGGAGCACATCTTCGCTTGTTGTCCTGATGCGAACCATGACACACGCTACATCCTCATTTAAATAGGCGTGTCTCCCACACTTTGCACCCGCTGTCATTTGTGTCAGCAATCTTAGTAGATCACGTACTAACCACGGTCCCGCCTCACACGCTACATTCTAGATCCCAACGCTAATTAGTACACGCAAAGTGAGATCTTAGTAGATTCGGCCCTAAGTGTCGTCTGTGTGAATGAGATCTCACTTCTACCGTGTGGGGATATTCTTTGTTTTTATTCATGATCTCAGTTGCTATTTAGATTCCATGTAACCCTACATCATCATCATCATCATTAGCTGCCTTTGCTCCCTCCTGCTCTCGATCCCCATCCCACCCTGAAGCTCACTCTTTCCTACCAGCTTAACATTCAAAAACTTCCCTAATTAAAAAAGAAAGTTGTATCAAGCAGATGGTGTGAGCTTGCCTGTGTAATCATTGCTAAGTCAACCATTGCCCTTCCAGACCTTTACTAAGTGAGGTAGGAGTTTAGTGGGATTGGGTAAGAAGATCATTTTCTGAGAGAAGCTGCACGTCGAGGACACGTTTGACCTGCAGGGGAACCATTACGGATCAGCATGAGAGGTTCAAAGACTTTGTCGTGTGATCAAATATGTCTTAAGCGCAGTCTGGAGCGGCACGCTGCAGAGCTTTGTAGGCTCTTAATTCTACCCTGGTCTCTTTTTGTTCGTCTTCTGGGAGTCAGACTAATTAACACAACATTAATACCACTGCATGGATTTGGATATTTTGGTGAAAGGTTTTTTTGGGAAGTTAAGATGCTCCTGAATATGAATAACAGTGTACTGGATCTTCTGTGAGGATTATAAAGAAACATCTTATGAATCTAATCTTCCTCTCCTTGTGGCACATTGTCTACGTTTATCCATAGAGGAGGAGTGGATTAAACAAAAACCCACATTCCTGCTCTCTGGGGACACAAGTGGCATTTAATTCCCTCTACTCAGTTTATGTTAATAATTAATTGGAGGATTTTATGTTTCTTCTATTTAAACTAAGACAACTTTAGATTAATAACTGGATTTTGTTGTTAAAAAGTGAATAAAAAGTACATTTACTGATGAAATGCTCGCTCTAAGTCACCCGTTTTGGGGGCTTTATGGATTCTTATGGGTGCTTTGACCGTAGAAATGCTTTGAAACGGGGCTCCTGTCCTCTAGGGCCACAAACCACCAGGTTTTAGATGTTAAGTTCGACACAACGACTCATTCATTTTAAATTGTGTCTTTTTGAAGCAGGGAAACTTGTCAAACCTGTAAGATAGTGGCCCTGAAGGATACCAGTTTATGATTAAAAGATGTAAAAAAAGTAGAGTCAGATGTTATCGGTGTACCAATATTATAGTCCGATATCAGCATTAAAATGTGATATCGGAAAATATCGGTGACAACTCTTACACCACATTTATCTCATATCAAACTCTTCAGCAATGTCTCTACAAACTCAGAATAAGAAAATATCAGAGATATTTTTCTATTTATGTTTGTTTGTTTGGCACAACTTGTAGCTGTGGCATCAACCATGTCCTTACTAGCATCATAAGGAGCTTGGAAGTGGACTTGTCCACATGTTTTGGAATTATTTTGATGTTTGCAGACATTAAAGTTAGGATTAGAGGATATAGCTGTTTTTGGGGCTGGAGGGGCGAGGGGGGGCAATATATATTGGAACCAGGTCATATTGGTATTAGAAATTAAGGCTCAAATAAGATCTATATTTAGCAAATTACAAACAAAAAAAACAACCCTATTTCAACAACAAGATGTTGGAAACACAATAAACTCATCATCATGATGAAGAAAGCTGCTGGAGCTGCTTTGTGACATGATGCACCATCATGCTGGGAGGAGCCATCCCAGTGCTCACATGAACATGGTCAGCAGTAATATGCAGGGATGCTGTGGTTTGATGCCATGTTAGTATCAGAAAGTCCAAAAGGTGCCAGAAAACTATTTCTCATTTTATTACACCAACACCTGTCTGAGGATTTGCTTTCTACCTGATTCTGATCCAAACATCTGAACATGGAGCTGAAATGGAGACAGAGCAACATGTTTCCATCTCCTATCATCCGGTTGTGGTGGGTGTGTGTGAATCCTACCCTCGGTTTCCTGTTCTGTGGTCTGCTGCTGCTGTAGATCATCAGCTTCAAACCTGGATTGTGTGTTCAGGGACTTTGGATAGCGTTTTAAAACCTGTGGTTATTTGACTTCCTGATTCCTTTCCATCATCTCTAACCAGTCTGTCCATTCTTCTCTGACATCATGGAGACATTTTGATCCAGACAAACTGCTGCTCACTGAATATATTCTCTTTTCCAGAACATTCACTGTGTGTGAAAATCCCAGTAGATCATCCGTTTCTGAAATACTCAGACCAACAATGACTCATTTTTCCTCAATGTGATGCTCATATCAGACATGTGTTGAGACATGTGATTAGATTAGATATTTGTGTAATCATGGAACTGAATAGATGGACATAATAAAGTGACCAGTCAGTGTTATGTTAATAGTTTATGCGATGAGAAGCCAAACCAGTTGCTGGAAACTAACAACTTATCGGACCATAAATGCTCAAAATTCGCTCTTTAAATGATGTGTTGAGAGATATGAGTCCAGTAAGTCTTGACGTAGAAGCTTGCTGTTTTCTTTTCTCACAGCCCCTCAGCTAAGCCTAACGCTCCCCGCACATCTCTAAATGTTAAATCTGATTTAACACATCAGAGCTGAGATTGGGGCCAGCTTAGGAACAACAGTGGTGGCTGTATAACATCCCCAGACAACTCTGCTGAGGGCTTGTAGCCTATGATTTATTGGTGTGTGCTACAGGTCCTGCTGGAGTAACAGGCTAAAGAAATTGATTGGCTCTGACCTCTGCTTGTGCCTGCATCTCTAGCTCAGCTGGCAGCCTCAGCCCTGCAGGTAGTGTGTTTATTTTGTTTGTGGGGTTTTTGTGCTTTGTGCCGCTTTAAATACAGAAAGTTGGCACGAATTTAGAAGGTAGCTGTGATAATATCCCTCTTGCTGCCTAAAAACCAGATTTGGGTTTAAAGTTCTTGGTATGCTTGACATATTTATGAACCATTGTGGCTTAACAGCTTTTATCTGTAAACAAGTTTGGAAGATAAAGTCTTCAACCTCCCTGAAATTCAGAATAGTGCCTTTAACAAGCATTTAATTTCTGGAAAACCTGAAGGAGGAGGCTGATTTTGGAGCTAGGCAGGAATCGGCACAATGAAATAGAGTCAAAGTATGAGAAGAGGAGATAATTAGCAAAATGTGAAGAAGAAGAATACTGTGAGAGGGCTGCACAGGGTGAGAAATGATGAAACGTACTTGCTTTTGATGAGTGGGATGATTGGTGGGATTCAGACTAAGTGGCCAGTATGTGACAGCGATTAAGCGATGATGGGGTCTGTTTTCACAGGGCTAATAACCGTTCTGTCTGTGTTTCTGTCTCCGAACAGCCAGGAAAACGTGCGCCCCTGCAGAGTTCGCCTGTCTAAATGGTCAGTGTGTGCCAGGACGATGGCGATGTGATGGAGAGCCAGAATGTCCTGATGGCTCTGATGAAGCTGAGGAGACCTGCAGTAAGTAACTTTGCCCCCTATCTGAAATGATCCATTCACCCCATATAAATACTGCAAGAGCTGTTTAAATTATTGCAGAGGAATCATGTGTATTATAAAATGAAACATTTCTCCCTAATGAAAAACACTATATTTAGAGTAAAAGTGAAAACAGGAGCCCAATTAGTAAAGTAATATGTAACGAGTAACCGTGCAAAAGGTGTAGCTGAAAAAGTGAATCTGATCAGTTATACAGATGTTTTTACACAGGTGCAGGTGGAACTGCTTTTATCTCGTTCCCATTGGCTGGTTTTCATTATCAATACCGCTATTGACCCAACACATTAATTTACCATAGAAACACCAGAAAGAAGTAACCTGAAGTGACATAAAGCATCTCCTCAATCAATGCGACCATTTAAAAAACACATCTTACTCCTCACCAGAGGAAGAAAAATATGGATCTTCATCAGGTCGTACCGGCCTGGTTGATCAGATTTCCATCAGAACTTCCTGTCTCCTCTGTGAGTTCTTTCCCTGTGCGCGATCATCTATCGTCTCACACTCGTGCATGTTGTTGGTTGTGTTTACCCATTGTGCCGTGCGCTGAACACACGGTACACTTTGTTTGCTTAATGCATTCTGTCTGCTTGAAATCGATTAAAACCTGTGTTTGTTGACAGAATTTGTTTGCATATTCACAGAATGACAGATTCAATTCAGTTCAACTTTATTTACATGGCGCTAATTTATGACAGTGTCATCTCAGGGAGCTTCACAGACATCACATCGAGCCAATTCATCAAAAATAGCCTGGATAAGGGAAAGCAATAGATTGCATCGAATCTGGATTTGGATTCAATCCTCATCCCAAGCTGCATGAGGCGACAGTGGGAAGGCAAAACCTCTGGGAGTGCAGCACCTGCCTGGTGTGGAGAGGACAGGAAAGCCGGAATAACATTACAACAACACAAACACTGCAGCTTTTATCCAGCAATGATGTCATATTTTAATACAAGAAAGATGAGGAGGAAGAGTCACAGTTATTCACACTGGTATGAAACAAAGACCAGAAAGCGGTACAGAGAGTTGTCGTTGATCATTTTGTGTCTATATTTTTTTTTTATTAGCTTTTCTGGCTGCTGGCTCACAAAGTATTTGTTCCACTCAGACATTTCTGGCTGTAATCAGCAGAGTCTCTTAGTTCAGGTCTCATTTTGCTTGTGTGGTTGCAGAAGCGCTAAAGTAAACATGGAGTCCTGTTTTTGTTACATTCTCATATAATTGTTGGGTTTTGGATTGTGCTTTGTTGAGATGCCAATGCTTGGCAGAGCCATTCCTGTCAGTGGCTACATGTTGGGATTGCTGCTACTGTTTCTAAAAACATTAGTGCTTGATGGATTTTTAAGGGTTGATCCTAGAGTTTTTTATACTTTCAAGTTGATTGTATTGTAGCAATCAATAGATCCATTGGTTGAGTTCTTCAGGGACAATCTTAAGACTGTATGTAAACAGTTCAGATTGGTCTGATCCATTAACTGGGATCAGATAAAAAGCCCAATCCAATCTGAAGTATTGGACTGTGGTCCTGATCAAGGCTTGTTAGGTGTGTTTTATGTTTTTCTATGCTTTTGGTCACATTTATATCTAAACTCTTTATACTACATATCCAAATCAGTTCAGCCTGAACTGTGCAAAACAAAGAGTTTAGCATCGCATGCCTTTCCTCTGATGTGAGATCTGATCTTTGCTCTGTGTCAGTGCTGGATTTCACTGCAAACTGGATTGATTTTTCATTTGGACAAACCTATAAGGTTCTGCGTGTCTAGCAATTTAGCAGATCTCATGCACTGGACTGTATAAAGCTAACAAATGTTAGATTGATCAAAACAGACAAGCGTTGCTTCCCTGTCATGATGGAGCAGGGAAAAAGTAAGTATGTGAGGCGGTTTTAGGGATGGCGTGCACCTGGTTGAGCATTAGGGACGACTGTCTTGTTTCAGAGTCATGACACAATATTCATTTCATGCCACAGACTTTTGCCCTTCTGGAAGAAAACAATATTGATTTAAAAATGTCTGGAGATTTCACTAGTTTTTTTTTATGGCGCTCTTTCAATTGTTTGTAAAAATGCAACAAAGTTACAGGAAATAAACAAACAGCATTGATCTAAGCTGAAAATATCAACCAAACATAGATGCAGTTGAAAATAATTACAGTAAAATCCATATATTTGCATATAAGCAGCTACTTTTATCCACACTTCAAACACTGCAGCTTATTTTACCTTCACCCTGTGGAGTGGAGGACATTACTTCCTTATTGTTGCTGATGGCAGCTGCTAGTACCACACTGAGAGAAATGAGCAGAACATTAAGCAAAGGTCGTACGTTGCTCTCTGTGTGACGCCAGAGCCAAGTTAAGATCAAGTCAGACGGAAATGTAACCTGCATGATGTTATTTTATGGCCCGCATGGTGGGCAGCCTCAATGCAAGCTCACTGCTTTGTAGGGGTTTGAGTTCTCATTGTGTTGCCCTGCAACTGACTGGTGACCTGTCCAGGTGTTGCTGGACTCCAACTTCCCTGTAACCGTAAACTGGAAAATGACTTATAATAATGGAAAGATCTCTTTAACTAAAACCTGTCACGGCTCGGTCCAGCCGTCTCCCTGAAAAGGTTCAATTAGGACCCAAGAAGAAAGTCAGAAAGATGAGATGAGATGAAATGACAGTGGAAGTGAAGAATAAGGGTTGCAAGAGGTGCGTTAGTTTTATTCCAGATGAATCTCAAAATGTTTGAAGAGTGAAGGGGAAGATAGCCTCTGTGTTTCAGAGGAGGATACTTTTGTGTGGAACTACTGTGGAAGCAGGAGCTGATTGGACTCCTCCTGCTCCTGCTCCCACCCGATTGGAGACAAAAGAAAAGCAGAACTGTGAGAAAACCAAATGCAACCATAATGACGGATTGGCTTTGTGTCGTCACGTATCAATGTGAACTGCACTTACACACCTAATGAGATGGAATAGATCAGTGTTTAATGCACATAGTGATCTGTATATATTTAATGCTATAATACGTGTTAAAGAATTCCACCCATCTTTTCTTCTTTTCTCACCACTTTGCATTTTTTCACATTTATACAACAGATTTCAGATATAACAGTGCACAATGATAGTGTTAAATACTACAGCTGATGATGATGATGTTACATTCAACACCACAGCTATTATCACACTTTGCATCTTAAAAGTCATCCTTGAAGTTAATGTGTGGGTTCATCCATATGCTTCAAACTGAATGCAAGATAAATGGAGGAAAATGAATCTTTCAGAGGATATCCATTTAAGTTTTGTTACATTTTAGTGGTTGTGGATGTGTGGGTTGTTTCACTGAATTATGGAATAGACGTGCGAAGCTCCTAATGTCTCTCGCAGAACGCGAGGAGGGAAACATAAAGGACCTTGGGAGGATAACACGTTTATATTGAAAATCCAATTAAAGATAAATGAAGGAGGGATTCAGCTCTTGGCTTCAGAATCAGGAGAGATTCTGCATGAGAAAGCCATTTATATGGAAATCTGTCATTTCACATGATGTTGCAAAGTTAAAAAATCAAAGTTTCTAAAGTCAAAATAAATACATTTAAATTTTGGTTTGTTTTTTTGGAAACCTGCTTTTAGCTGCAGATTTGATTGCTGTTTATTAGGATGCCTAAATGTCAAGAGTAACAGCGGTCAAGTGGTCCTAGTGCTGCTGTCCAGAGCTGCTGTGATCATGTATTCTGATGAGAAGAGTCGCTCACGGCTACATCCCCAACAGAGGAATTGCTAATGGGACCCATTTCATCACAGCTGTCTGTCTGTGTGAGTGGATCCAGCTGTGCTGTAATCAGACTGAAGAGAAACATGAGCAAAGAGGACTCAGAGATGGACCTTGTATTAAATTCTGCAACATCTTAAGCCAACCTATTCTCCAATGGCTCTCATCATCCATCTCATTAGCCTCGTTTCACTGGCAAGTTACCTGCGTGCCAGTCATCTGGTGGAAAAACGCAGGAATAAAGAGAAGCAGGCACGTGTCAGACAGAAGAAAACACTGATTAAAATTAGCAGAAAACAAAGACCAGCATTGGGCTTATTAACCAAAAAACAGGTGAAAATAAAAAGCTTCACATTAATCTGTTTGGGATATTTTTATGTTCTACACACCTTATCTAGACCTTGAATGGAGACTATTTGGCCACCAGAAATGAAGTCCTGCTCATTTTGTAGCTTCATTCATTTATTTACTTATTTAATCCAAGCTCAAAGTTTTTATTTGGAAGCTACATCAATAAATGAGCTCAGTCACTTTTTACACAAGGACAGCAGAGACTGTAATCAGAGAACTGCCCAGTGTGTGTTTGTGTGTAAAAGTAAACATTAATGTAAAGGGGGAACTTTACTTTAAAAAAGACTAATTCTGGTGCAAGAAAGTTCAAATAAAATGTGTTTTTTTTCTGTGAAAAATAAAGGAAAAGTAAAAATAACAACAATGCCTTTGGTTTGTGTTGTGTTTATGGCTACGTTTAGACTGCATGTGTTATTGCTCAATTCCCTGATTTTTCCCTTTTCCTTTTGCTTGTGTGTGTGTTTGTGTGTGTGTGGCTGTTCACACCACTAGAGTAAATACAACCCTGAAGTGATCCACGTGCACAGGCTGTAGGTTTACTCTCCGTGGATGGAGTTTAAAGCTGTTGAGCAGTGAAAGTTTTACCATAGTTTCTCCCTGTTTGAACCAGTTGTCGGTCACTACAGAGTGATGACATCATCACATGAATACCAAATAACAAATATTCAATTCCATGTGAGATCATTCTGTCATAACAAATCTCACCTGAGTCACATTAGGGCAAAGATCAGATTTGATCTGCTTTTGACTGCAGTCTGAATGTAGTGTTTGACCTTAAAGGGGACATATCATGCAAAATCCACTTTTTTAGCCCTTAAATCCATTTTCTATGTATTTCTAAGTGTTTAGGAATGCAGAAAATGTCCATTATTCCCCTCTAAAGCTGCACATATATCTTCATAATTCTTTTGGGTAATATTTTTCAGTCTATTTAATTTCTCTCTATAATTTATTTTATCTATTACATCACAGTATTTGCTGTGTGTCTGCCAAATAAGGTCGTGGACTTCCAGGTAATCAAAATGGGGAATCTGATTTGTTGATATATACAATAAACTTACCAATAAAATAATTCTCTGCTGGGAGATTAGCATATTGCTGCTATCAAGCTACAAACATGGCGGAACAGGGTAGAGTTGAACTTCCTGT
>JBAMIG010000008.1:2525003-2536093 GCA_037177335.1 Kiunga ballochi
CAGGGTTATAAGGTGTGTGTGGAGCGAGAATAAGCAGGAATTCAGACCAAAGCATTGTGGTTCTACTTTATACAGACCATAAATTAATGATTTTCATATTAATAGGATTTAATAGCATCATGTCTCCTTTAAAGTCTTGGTTGTATTGAAGAGGAAAAAGCTACAGCCATGAATTATACGTCATATTTCAATGTTAAAACTTTTTAAACTGTTTTCATCACAGACAAAATATTATGTTTTCCAAGTGATTTTATACATAAGAAAAAGTATAAAATCTTTAGATAAATATGTGTGCATGTTTTCTCATGATTGCCTCAGAATCGCTTTAACTGTCTGCTTACTGACGTACTTCAGCTAGAACTACATATCGGTATAAAACTATGGAGACTAACTTAAATTTGTTTATCAAACATCTGCACAGTGCATAAGTCTGACATTAAAGCAGAGTTCATAACACAACAGCAACTCTAAAACATGAAACGATTACTTCACACACACACTACTTACATTACAGTAACCAGATCAAAACATGAAAGTATCTTGGTATCTTTTGAAGTCTGCTTGACTCAGCTAGGAAAAAATCTGTCTTTTCATGCTAGAAATAAGCATTTTAAAAAACAAAAAACATCGATACACTGCACAAAATAATGATCAGCTTTACAAATAACTGCTTTGCACAGTGATCTCCCTGAGAGGATGCCTTCATTACCAGTTTGTTAATTGATCGGCAAAACTACGGTGCAGGTAGAAAAAGGTGCGTGAGTCGTGCTAGTTTTTATTAAAATATACTTGAGATGCAAAGATTAAATCCCACTGGTTGCTATACAAGTTTGGTGAATGTTGTGATACCAATTGGAAGCATAAAGATATCGTCTACAATAGCGATGGGACGAATTAGCGAATAGATGAATGAACAGATAATAACATTGTATTTTCTAATAACTTCACACATTATAGACCTCTTTCAGAGTTTACATAAGAACGATATACATAATCCAGAAAGTGCTGTGCCTGCGTGTTTACATAATGGCAAGCTTAAACTCAAAAGCTAATACAGGTAAGCACCTACCTGACCCATTCACAGGATTGGCTTATGGACATGAAGAAATGGCCTAGCTCGCAGAGACATTTACATGTAGCTACACACTCTGAGAGTGTACGGAAAGGATGTGAAGGCCTACAAATCACTGGAAGCCATTACGTTTGTGCATTATGAGCATCAAGACGTACCGTATCATCCAGTGTCTGAAACATGCGAGTTTTTGTGTTCTGAAGGCGTAATTTTACTGAGCCAAAGACAGGGTCACAAAACGGAGTCTCATCTGAGTACCGAGTCCCTCTTGGATGGTTGAGTTTCTCAAGATCTCATTGTTTCGATCCCCACCCACAGCTAGGCTAACAACATAGAGCGACTGGTAAGTCATCATATAATCATCATAGGAGGTGGTTAAATATACAAATATATCTACTTACCTGAAATAAAATAAGCACTGCAGTCACGCATTTTTGATTTTGGCTTATCCAGGCTGATGGCACGTAGTCATAAAACTGTCTATTTTTATTTAAATGAATGTTTTCCACCTGGTAGTTTTAAGTTTAGAAAACTTACAGCTGGACCAACTTTCTGTTGGTCCAGCTGTAAAACAAAGCTGTTTTGCATCATGACTGCTTGCATCCCTCATATACCTCACTGAAAAGGCATCTGTAGGCTTGCTTTTTAGAGTTACCTGCCTGTTGGCTTTATGGATTAAATAGAATCAGGCCCCGCCCTCTTTCCATCGCTGCACTCTGTGTTTCCGGACAGCGCAGATGTCTCAGAGCAGAGTAACCGGCCACTGCAATGCCGGTTCATAAAAGACATTTAGACCTTGTCTATGGAAACTATTTCATTCCTGGGACTTTTGAAGGTGTAGCCCTGACGGCCCGCCACGTCTCACTAAAATGTAGGAAAAACACTGAATACTTTTATTTACGCTGCTGCAGCTTCATTCTGGAGTCTCAGACCCTCATGCTTTCATGCAAACCAGCCATTTACCAGAAGTTTAACCAGTGACACGGTGGGACGACTTCACTCCTTAGACGTAAACATCAATAGTTTGGAGATTACCCCTGCAAAGTCATTTATATTCATTTCCTTAGTGACTAGCAGAGCGTGGAGAGGTATCTGCAGCCCTGACATACCTCTCCTCCTGTCAGCATGATGCCTTCAGTGTGTGATGAAGTTCTTCAGCTTCTTCTTCTTCAATGCTGGAGGAGGAACTCCTGCTTTTCACCAGTCCCTTACTGTTTTTTTTAGACACCCCAAACTGTGTTTCTGCTGCTCAATCAATGTTTTCAGCTGCACACTGTTAAGTTTTCAGTGTTAAAGGAACAGCCTAAAGTGTCCTGTTACAGCTGCTTAGTATACATTTGATACACCGTATAAGTAGCACTAGTTACAATTTATAGAAAAAAATGCATCTTGTACCAGTTTGAAATATGAAAATATGGTAACTTTAGAAGATAACTTTAGCATTTGTGCTTTAGCATCATGTTTGGTATCCTGTTCAATGCACTTCATGCTTCTGGATAACACCTCCTGTCTGTGACATTACCTTATGGAATCATATTCCACACGATGCAACATATTCATCATTCTGCAGCGACTCTGGCTCTTCATCACAGATCATTCATCTTGTTTACATTCAGGTTCCTCCTGGGTTCCTTCTCCTTCAGTGTCACATGATGTGCACAGCACACGCTCGCGTCTGCACATGCTGCAAAGACATCTTGGACTTGATGTGGGGACATCTGTGCCGCATTCATTCTGCCTCGGTGATCAAAGTCCCAATTACACGCTGGAGTAGCATCATGCCGCCAAACTGAGAATCCAAACACAGGCCACACCGAGCGAGTTACTCACGAGCGCTGAAAAATGAATGAGTCCTTGGAGAAGGCTGCAGAGCACAAGAGCTCATAGTTTTTAAATGAGATGAAGGTGTAATTAAGGAGGAAGCGGGCCATCACAGCCAGCTGTGCAGCAGCTTCTCTGCTCCTCTCATCACAACTTTGATACTTTTTTTTATTCCAACTCATCTGAGTGATGCTGTTTTGTGATAAAGTTGCTGACTTTTGAAGTTCAAAGGGATTTCTAGGAACTGATGGACACGAGAAAACCTAGGAGTGTCTTTTTATTTGAGGAGTCTTTTATTATTCAATGATGTTTGAAAAATATATGGACAATTCAAGCATAACTTATTCTTTTAAATCTGCTTTTTGTCTTTTAATTAGTATTTTAATGTTTATATTCAGTAGAGGATAGTGGAACAAAGAGGTTTCCATGGAAGAAGCTTTTAATGTGAAGCTGAAATGACAGCTGTGATCATTCTGTGGGAGTTAATGATGAAGTCTGGACTTAATTGTTTGTCTGCAAAGCACAGGCAGAATGCTGCGCTTTCACTTTGTTAGAGTTGCTTTGGTTTTATATAAAGGACAGAATGAGGTTTGTAACTCCTGCATTTACACAGAGACTAGAGGAAGTGTGATGAGTGAACAGGTGATGTGATTGACAGGGTTCAATGTGCAAACACCTGGATAATACCTCTATGTGCAGAAAACATCCCTTTCTAACCGTTTTGTCAGATTTCAGTGTGTAACTGCCTCTATCTTTAATAAATGTGATAACTTTTAATCTTCTTTAATAAACTTTCACAGTTGTACTTCTGCTTTAAACAAGATTTATTAGATCAATTAGTTAATTAGTAGATTGAAACATGTCTTTTACAGGTTATATTACATTCATTTGTTATAAATACATTCAATAAATATAGTTGTAAATTTAATAAAATTTGTAATAAATAAATCGACTCAGATGAATAAATATATATGTTCTCTGTCGGCATTGTTAACATGCATTTTTAAGATGATAGTGTTGCAGCCTGACAGATTTTTATCCGTTTGTAAAATACTAACATGCACATTTATAGATGAGATGTTTTAATATTCTTGACATTTATGTAAACTTACACATTAAACACGGATTTCTGATATTTATAATTGCTTTGCTGCATTAATAAGCATCCGATTTATTTAAATAGTGAAACCTGTGTGATGGCCTTTTACTGTTTTAGACTTTAATACTTTTTATTGAATATATTTGAACATAAAGCACCACAACTCCTGCAGCAAAAGCAAACAGAGCTCCACATCATCGTTGCGGCTGTGTTGCTTAGTTTTGGTTCCCTGATTTGCAGATGATGTTACAGTACGACATGATGGCAGAGGAAGACTTTCTCGCTCCTAATAAATGTAATAAGTCATCATGTCGGACTGTTATTTGTTCCAGAAGAGTTTTTTTTGCGACACTTAATGCACAGTAGTTTGGTTAAATGATGCTACTGTTTATTTAACGTAACAATGATGTGAAACTTTATCTGCTGCTTTGTAATCATGTACAGTGCAGGTTGGTGTTGCAGTACAACATGACACATTCACTGCAGCTTCTATAATTCATGTGAGAGGAAAAAGCAAAGTACGTTTCTTTTGTCACGGATTCATGTGCTCTGTGTGAGGTTTTAGGTTTATAGCCATTAACATGCAGTTGTTATTGTCTGTAGAGGAAAACACATTTAATCACTTATTTGTATTTGGCTTTTTTATTTCCACAATTCTTTAAACAGAAGCTTTTTTGCTAAAAGGCAGCTTAGAAGCTAGTTAGATGTTTTTCTGCATTTTTAACTTCTAATGTTCAAAACCATTTGTATAATGTAGTTTATAGAAAAAATGCTCTTAAGTCCCAGTACAGGTCCTGCAGCCTTTTCATCTGTTGTTGGTATATTCAGGATTATTTCTTTAACCGGGTCAGTAAATTGATAATTGTGACGTCCTTATTCATGGCCAATCCATGTGAACTGGCCTGACTAGTTACCAAATAAAACCACTTTAAATGTGCATCACTGGTGTGTTATCAACCCGTCTGATAGCTGTTGATGATGAGATGTAAGCCATTCTATCTAAGAAAAGAAAACTTAGGTACCATCAGCAGGGGTTACATTTTATAATGGAAATAAGATTTTTACCAAATAAAAACTAAAACACAGTGACAATAAGTTAGGACATTTTGTTAAAAAAACAGTAAAGATCTTAAATATACCAGTAAAATAAAACCATCATACCTAAAACCGCTTCAACCATACAAAACCCACCCATCCAGAATCTTCCACTGGGTTTTACACCAAATAGATGAAACATTAAACAAGCATTGCTGTGGTTTTGTAACACTAGGGGGAAAGGGTGTGTGTTTGTGTGTGTTTGTGTGTGTGCGCACATTATTTATAAAAATGCATCTCACGGTGCATTACTTGCAAATGCACTTTACTACTTACAGCCTTTGTTGCAAAGCAGAAAACGTGACCCAGTCAACCCAGTTTAATGAAACAATGGATCCTGAGAGTCATGATATCAGACAGCTTCCTGCTTTTTGAAGCTCCAAGGCACATAACTGGTCCATCATTAGGACCAATATTGACATGTTCAGGTGTTCTAAAGTAAAAAGCTTATTTCTAAAGAAGTTGTAAAGTTTTCTAAAACACATAAAAAAAACATAATATATTAAATTCATGTACAACTGAAGCGTAGTACGATGTGTCAGTGCATTATATAAAATAAAAAGTATTTTTTTTAAATTGTAATGCCTAAAAAAAACAACAAAACGTAAACAAAAAAAAACAAAGAGTACAAGTGCTTTTTTTTTTTTTAGAAAGGACTTATTAGCAGAATAAATGGAGGCTGGTGGGGGTGTCAAGATTAGGTATAGAAGAAAGACAATACAGAAAAAAACATATAGATAAAAAAAGTTCTTGATTTACATAAATAGTTATAAAAACAATTAAAAACACCCTGAAGTAAAAATAAAAAAAGTAAAAAATAGTCTCACTATGTTAGGCTATGATCATCTGGTCTTTTCACAGCATCAGCATTCATCAGTGTTGCAACCTCCATCTGAACAAAGGCAGAAGTCCACTTGGAAATACCATAAAAGGTCCTCACATAAACCATCAGCCTGGTCTTTAATGTACAATTAGCTGGTTATATTATATTTTATGAGAATTTTTTTTATTGTGGAACAGTCATTGCTTCAACCAGGTATTTATTAGAACTTATAACCTGTCAAAGTCCATTAGGATCCAGCCCTCCTGCCATGCCATTTACATGAAATTAGTGAAGGAGAGCCCTGCGATGCCCACCTCTGACCCTCTCTCCATAAGCAGCCCTGTTAAGATACTGCTGGATGTTCAGATGACGTTACCTAATTGGTTTGTGGTCGTGAGGAAATGTAATGGGTCTTCATCGTTAATATGCCGGAGCTGAGGCTCATTAGCCCGGACCAAACTGGTTTTGCTGCTCTGGTGTACGTTTTGTGTCGGCGCTTCTTGTCTATGGTGCTTCCGTCATTCGGTCTAATCAGTTGCACCTGTGTCTTATTATCTCCCACTCCTGTGTGTAAATATGCAGCGTTTCCTTCTTCTCCTGTTTGTCTTCGCTCCATGTCAACCTGCCAGCAGTTCTGATTTCCCCGGACCTTTCCTGGACTCTGTCCCAGGCCTGTGATTCAGATGACTCTTGCTGTTTGGCTGGTCTCCTGTGTACCGACTCAGCCTGAATAAATCGCTGACGTGTGAATCGGCTTTCTTTAGACATCCGGATGGTTCTGGACCGCCTGGTTCTGCATTACACTTGTTGAAATAATCAGTGAGGCAGCAGATTTTATACTTACTGACTCTTAGTTTTTTTTTCTGTTAATTGGCAGCATTTTATATAAAAAAAATGTACTTTTTTATGGATATCTGGGGAAATTTCAACACAATGATAAAGTTAAATAATGTAATTAACAGAAAGGAGAAATAATTTTCTCTGTCAAATTAATTTCAAAAACTTTTAATGGGATGTTTTAACTGGTTAACATACTAATAAAAAAGACCTTCTATAGGTCCAACCTGCTGGTACCAGCTGGATCCTTTTTTCCTTCAGATCTACGTTTGTGTCACAGGTTCAACCAGATGTTGGAAACATTCCTCAGAGATTTTGCTCCACATTAACATGAAGCATCACACAGTTGCTGCACATCCATGATGAGACTCTCCTGTTCCACCACATCCCAAAGATGCTCTGATGCATTGAGATGTGGTGACAGTGGAGGCCGTTGGGTGCAGTGAATCATCATCATGATGAAGAAAGCAGCTGGAGATGATGTGAGCTTTGTGACATGATGCATCATCCTGCTGGAGTATCCATCAGAATGATCCATGCTTTTATGTTATTTCTATCAAATTCTGAGCCTACAACCTGAATATAGCAGCTGAAATAATGTAGCTGTTCTGCATATCTTTGTTGGAACCAGTGCTCATTTGACCTCCAACCAGTCTCTTTCTCCTCCTCAGCTGCTGCTCACTAAACATTTTCTCTTCTTCATGGCTTTCTCTGTGAACACTAGAGATGGTTGTGGGTGAAAATCCCAGTAGATCAGCAGTTTCTGAAATATCAGACCAACCCCCCATGCTGCATTCAAAGTCACTTAAATCTCCTTTCTTCCTCACATGATCACATTACTAAATGCATGGAATTGCTGCCATGTGATTGATAAACAAGCTATTTATGTTAACAAGCAATCAAACATAGATTTAGAAAAGTAACCAAATAGTGTAGGAATAAAATTACAGCACAATACAAAAAAAAGAGTTAAAATAAAGGTAGATAATGTACAAAATACAAAATAAGCATAATCCTTTATATTCCAATATAGTCATTAAAAGGGTGTGTAAAAGGAAATATTATATTTTTTTAAATACATTTTTAAATAAAAGGTACCTTGTGTCACATATTATTCGATATAATAGTTATTCAATATTTACTTTGATATATTATTATTCTGCTTGCACCACAGTGATGTATAGTGAAAAATCTGCATACCTTCACCCACATCTCCTGCAAAAGATTTGAGACTGGATTTCTGCATGTTTCTCTCATGACTGAAGCAGCGCTGGAGATTAGATTAGAAAAAAAAAGCTTGTAGGTTAAAGAAAAGTGAGACTAGAATGAAACACAGGAATGTCACAAGTAGATGGTTTCATATCGGGTACAGCTGTAACGTGGGTGAATCACCACTGCACCATATCTATTATCAGCAGCAAGAAGCAGAATACTCATTAATTTATACAATTAGGCTGGAAACCATGACATCAGTTGCATGCTTGGTTTAGTGCTACATCTGTTTTATGAAGCTGCAGTCTATTATATCGAATCATTTCATCACAATTTAAGCTGCTCAGTACTTAATAGGTTTCCCTCAATCACAACGCAGGCCCAGTTTGTGGGAGATTTTTCATTAAAAGCTGAGTCGCATTAAAGGATGTCAGCAGCAATAAGGTGAAAACATGCAGAGGAGGAAACAATCTGAAAGTCGGTGTCGTCATTTAGTTGTTATTAAGTCACTTCCTCCTTCAATGCCACACACATCTTTCACTATGATGCAGAGTAAGGTAGCACTACTTTGTTTGGCTCCTGGAGGAACAGGGTTCACGCTTCATTAAGGAGCATCAGTCAGGACAGGACAGCTCGTCCTCCACTCAGTGGATTCAGTCTTTCTGCCTTCATCCTCACATTCATTTCCTTCCACTTGCTATGGATGGCTTTAATCTGGCTTTGGGATAAAACTAGGAAAGATCACTCAGCAGTATACCTCTTCATTCCTCCCTTCTTTAAACAGTATCCTGTTCTACAATGTCCCTTCTTATGGACCGGGTCTCTCTTTCTGCTTGGACTATCTCTTTTGTTCTGCTACTCCACCGCCTGTCTTCATTCCTCCCCGACCATTCAGTCTATTTTCTGGTGTTCAGACGTTACTCAGCTTGTAGCTGTAGGTGCTTTACAGTTGCATCTCAATGGAAGTATATTAGGTTAGAATGGAAAAGACATGTATCAAACATATTGCTAGCTTGTCACTTGCATGAAGGCAGCAGAGAAGCAGCTCCACCCATTTGTTTTTCTGCCTCTGTAATCCAAACTTGTGGCATCAGGTTGTTTATCTGTAGCGATCCTGTCATGTTATCTCCTTCAGCAGTTAAACAGTAGGACGCATCGTGATATTTACATTTGATTTACATGCAAACATTGAGTGACAGCACAAAGAGCTGTTCTGCTCTCAGTCTTCCATCAGTTGAGACCTGCACATTTTACCTGCAACTGCTTTTCATGAGCATGAAGCAAATGTCACTTCCTGGCTGGCAGAAGGCTGTAACAAGCTTTTCTGACTCAAAAGTGTTTGTTTGTGTAGAAACTGCTTTTGAGCACTGCAGTGGCTTCTACTTTCCTTTCTCTCTGAGAGGTCACGGCCCGTCTGCATCAGCCATCCTCCCTGCACGCTCTCTGCAGGCACCTCTTACTTCCTCTCCATGCTTCTCTTCTGTCGTCCCCCCTCCATTGTGCTGCAAGGACAGCGACACGCTCGGTCTGCAATGACTAATGTGTTGCTGAAAGTACTTCCTGGTTTCACTTTTCCAGCTCTTAGCCTGGCTGAATACCTGGTTAGTGTTATTTTATTGGTGGATATGACTCTGGTCTGCAGCTACATCTACTTCAGACTCTGGGAGAGCTACTTTCTGTACCTCAAGCAGCGAAAGCAAACCCCGGCTAACACTTTGTCCCTGCAAAGCCATTCTGTCAGTTTCACTCATTTAAGTCTTAGCAATGTAATGAAATCAGCTAGATAGACCTGCAGGAGCTCAGTGGAGGCTTTAAATAGATGGTGTAGCTTTGAACTCATGCCAGCTCTATGCAACAGAAAATAATTGAACATTTAGGAAGCTAAAACAAGTTAGTATTTGTTAGCATCATGTTCAGCGACATCAGAGATGGTTTCCAACCGTTCTGTTTGTCACAAGGATGTCTTCAGAGCCTGCAGTCATGATTTTTAGCAGAGATCCGACTGGTCAAATACTCAGCTCCATTCTCAACTCAGGGATTTTCTATGTATCCAGACACGGTGTAAAAAAATGAAATGAGTCTAAAAGAAAAGAAAAATAAGGTCAAAGTCTGGTGATGTCTACATGAAAAATCAAGCTAGGCACACAGGATGACAACGCTGAGCCTAAGCACAGGATTCTCTGTTGTTTAATGCGGAGAATGACGAAACAGGAAGTAGATGAGTGGAACTCATTTACATCACTAACTATGTAGGTTATACGCAACTGATTGGAGACTAAATTGTCCATAGGAGTGAGTGTGTGTGGTTGTTTGTATATGCATTATTGCTACTTTTTATTCCTGTTTTTTATCTTTCATTTCAGGTTGAGTTTTTATATATTTCTTAATTAGGTTGTTAATTTAATATAATCAAACTGAATTGTTAGTTTTTGTCGTCTATTTTGCTTTTCTTGGTGCTTCACTGACTGCAGCTTTACTCTGTGATGTAGCTTTGTGTAACTAGAACATTAAAATTTCCATTTTAGACTAAAACTGTATATGTGCACATCCTCAGCAGAAGATAATTGGCTTGAGACACTTTTATGTCAGCTGTAAACACCACTTTGAGCTGTTTAAGCGTTGGTGCTGTTTAGCTTGTTTCTTTATAATGTGACTGCAGAATAATGAATCACAGAAGCATCTTTCATGTCACATAAGACATCCTGTTGAGGTGTAGGGTGCTTGTTGTAAATGCAAGCTTCTTGATATAATTACTATTGGAAACCAAAATTTCTTGTTCACCACCCACATTTTCACATAAACCGTCTGAACTCTGATAACAGCTAAATGCCAAAAATAGGGGGAAAGGAAATAAAAGGTTATCCTTTTTCTGTAATGCAGAGCTAGTCCATCAAAAATCCCCATTTTCTGTCATAAACTATCAAAATCAATAGAGATCTTTAATATTCTGGGATAAAATATATTTTCTGGTATGTTTTTTTTAATCAATATTAACATGAAAAGCTGGTATTGTTCATAGTATTCAGTCTGTTGCAAATTCATGATCCATAACACACAGGTACATCTCAGGAAATTAGAATATTATGAAAAAGCTATGCCGCATTGATGCAGTACTTCATGCCAAAGGAGGC
>JBAMIG010000008.1:2579670-2590029 GCA_037177335.1 Kiunga ballochi
AGGAAATAAAGAACTTTTTCACAATATTCTAATTTTCTGAGACAGTCCTGTATATATATATATATATATATATATATGTGTGTGTGTGTGTGTGTGTGCGCGCGCGTGTGTGTGTGTGTTTGCATGTTTTTTGTGGAAAAATTAGAACTATTATAGTGAAAGTATCACAAATTTTGGATGTAATTGTCTAACCTGTTAATATATTATACTTATCTTTCCTCAGTCGTCTGGGAATCATGGTGTCAATATGTAAAGACTTATATGTTATGAACAAAGAGGTACCTTACTGGATAAATGAAAACCTTCTCCATGAGGGAATGAAGGTCAAGGGATCACCTTAATCTATTTGATGTATCCTCTGCGGAGGACAATAGCTGCATCCAATTTAATGCAGAGATATTATAGCTTCAAGCCTCATGATGGCCTGACCCACCAGCAGCTCAGCGCTGCCTCATAAAGAAGCCATAAAATGCACAAGTCCTTGTTTTCAATTTACCATTGCACCATTAAAAAACATCCCACATCATGTAACCGGGGTTCAGATGGCTCTCGAGCTGAAATCATGTGAACTAAACATCCTCTTTATAATGTGCAGAATGGGTGCTTAGAGTGTGACCTTGGGATATTTGTCCTCTGTGCCTCAGGATCGGATTTACTGGACAGACAGAGATAAAGCAGCAGTGTTCATGGCTAACAGGCTCACCGGTCAAGACATCCAACCTTTGGCTGAGAACCTCAATGACCCTCATGACATCGTGGTGTTTCACCAGCTGCGGCAGCCGCAAGGTGAGTGTAACAGGCGCCGTGAGGCTCTTTGGGACGTTGTTGCATTTCCTCACTGTGACTCTGAGATATCTACAGATCTCTGTGACCAACTTTCCTCCTTGTGACCGTGTCCGCCCAGGCACATGCATAAATAAATAATGTTGAGGCTTATGATCTAGGTAGATAGATCATGCATACATTCATACAGCCGTTAAAATCCAGTATGTTTATATTGTTTTAACAGGTTTTTGTTTCTATATATCCACTTCAATCTCTGTACATTTTTGTTTTTTGCAAAATAAGTTTATTGACATCTATATTGTATTTATTTCTTTGTTTTCCCTGATTTAACAGCCTCTATGTAGAGGCTTTTAGGCTCGGACGCTGCTGCATCTCTCCGTGTGATAACATTAGCTCTGCTGCTGTTTCAGGCCCTGACAGCTGTAATCTGGGCAGCGTAGTCAATGGAGGCTGCGAGTACTTGTGTCTTAAGGCCCCGCAGATCACCGAACACTCACCCAAATACACCTGCGCTTGCCCGGACGGACAGGATCTGGGGCCTGATATGAGAGGCTGTGTACCAGGTGAGTTGTTTGGTTTTTTTTTTAGGATTCTTTTTAGTGATAGAGAAACCAGATCCACCATGTTTTTTATTAGGAGGAACAGGTGAAATGACAGAAAATCCAACATATTTCCTCTGTGCAGCACAATTTCTGGTCACATTGTTTTACAGAAAACATATAAAAGCAGAAAAATAATTAGTAGTAATCTGAAAAAGGCAGCAAAAACCCCAAGCAAATCATCAATGAAAAAGATTTAAAGCAATCGGTACAGATATTGTAGATTGAAAAGAGAGTTTTCCACATGTTTGCAGCATAACAGCTAAATATCTATTCTGGACCAGCTGAGTCTTTAGATCTAAGAGCTCTGATTGGTTTATATTTTCTGATCATATCACAGATGGATTCTGTGTTCTTCTGGTTTATGTTCTGTTTGTTTGTTTTCTGTGTGTTGTCATAAAGTGTAAACACTGATAAAGGCTCACTTATGTCACTGAGTACCAGTTCCCTTATTGGACTATTATCTATGTCATATATTATCAATGAGAGAAGCAGAGGGACATGTTATTCTGCTTGATCTAAAGATTCTAGGAAATAGGCCCAAGCTGAATATTATATTGATAGATGAATCTGTAATATTGTGTTTATTATGCCTATATTGAAATCCCCAAAAATACTTTTATTACCTGAAACATATTGAGGCTTGTTCCAGATGTTTTAAAAATACTGCTGACAATAACATTTCATTTATCTCTATATTTCAGTTGTTAATATCAATCACAGTCATTTTGTCCACAGCCCAGATGTTTAAACATGTTTTAATGCACAAAGCCGCTTCAGCACCGCTCTTATTTTGTATATTAATACATCTGAACTCAGCTAATTATATGCCTGAGTTATAGATCCAGGAGCATTTGGATGAGCTGCAGATGTTTGATGCTCTTTTTGGAAAGAGCTGTAAAAATACCATGACAGGAATCCAGTCTGATGGAGATGAATGATGGATGAGTTTCTACTGGTCTTACTGGGAGACTAAAATTTCATCCCGTTGATGTTTCTGATGATAAAAAGCTTCTTAGTCACAGCTTTGATGCTTCTGCTGAAAGTCACATCTGAGTCCATCATCACACCTGGATACTCTTCAAGTGTTTACCAATGATGACATCTCCTCTTTGCTACCAAACAGAAAAATCTGTTTTATTTCATTGTAGAAATTTGTCTTTCATCTGGGTGTCTATCTACTCCATTCACAATGATGCAAGAGGTCGACTAAAAATATAGAAACCATGACTATGAAATTCAATTCAATTCAAATTCAATTAAAAAATAATTTATTTTTTCTCGCATGGATATGCACAGGTAGTTATTATTTATTTTACTTTTTTTTTTTTCCTTTTGGATAATGCAAAGCAAAACAAAAACAATGAAGGAGTTAACAAGAAAAAAGCCCCAAAAAAGACATAAAATAAAAAAGTACATTACAACTTATTACAACGATGAGCAGCTGGAAACAAGGCCTGTTTTTACAGACTACACATGCATTCTGCATGCTGCACTCATCACCTGCAAACAGTATGTAAACATACCTGCTTATTTCCACTGAGGTTTGTGCCTCATGCTGCCGTTTTCCTGCACAGAAAACCAGAGACAGCTACTTTTCTTGCAGAATGAATTTAGATCCATACAGGAGAATTACTCCAAACCCTTACACTATCCAGGTACTTTGGACATACTGCACAGTTTGCAGTATGTCACATACAGCACATTAGAATTAGGCTAAATCAGTACACACATGTAGTGCACAATATCAAAAACAACTACAGTACGCATTGTGAGGGGTGTGATAATAATCAGTAAACAAGGACAGATGAATGCAGGTGGGAAGTAAACAAAAATAAACTAAATTTAGTCCTTTTTTAGACAGCTGAATTACAGATTGTTCCTGTTATAACATGATAGAACCTGATAACATTTGCATTATTAGAACATAAATACAGATTAGATCTAAGAAAGAGCCACATGAAGAAATGCCGTATTTATTTCTGGCCTCCGTTCTGGTAGGAACATGCACTTCCCTGCAGTCGTCACACTGAATCAGTCAAATGTCTTTCAGTTTTCTCATAAAAGTACAAAAAGAAAATATTTTAACAAGAAAAAAGATCTCAAAGTGGACGGATGCTTCATGGGTCCATGATGTTCTAACTTGCTCCCTTTACATGCAGGCAGACATAATGTCAGATTTTTTATTCTCAGACTCTTCTGCAGACATTACATCATATTTTATGTCAATAATTGTAAGCACAAATGTGCACGCTGCATCCGCAGCTTCTCTCCTTCCATTTACCAATTCAGGATCGCTGTTACCGGGCAGCGTTGCCAGTTTGGTGTGTTACGGTGCGCAGCAGGGTGGGCATCAGGGAGAAGTCAGTGTAGCGTTGCTGAAAATGTAGAAACATCTGTAACTTAAACAGTTTGTGTTAAAAAGATCATATTCAATGCTCATTTGAACATTTTCCCGCACAAAAAGGAGAATATTTATGGTTTGTTTAGTATTCTGTAACAGTAAAACAGGCCTATTCAAGTCAGTCCCGAGTGGGTCGAAGGTCCTGCAGGTATTCAACATGTCCCTGCTCCAACACACCAAATGAAACGGCTACAGCAGCCTATGAAAGTTTGCACAATGACTTAATGTGTGTTGGAGCAGGGATACATTGAATGTTTTATTTGCACAGAAACATTTAAATGAGTGCGTACAGGTCTGTGGGGACAGCATCTTTGGTCACGCTTGAAAGCATCCACAGTGGGAGCTGACACGTCATCCTGGACATTTTCTCTGACTGAACAAAGGGAACTTTTCTGTTTATGTTAATATTGTTTATATTAGATTCCTCACAGGTACCACTGAGGCTATGATGACTATAAGCAGCTCTTAGAATCAGGTCATAAGTTAGACACCTCGTATTCACACACTCTGAAAGAAACACCTATGATTCAGTTTGTTAAACTCCGTCTCTGTACTTTTGCTTCCTATTAGGGGCTCCAAGAGATGAGACAGCCTCACCTCCTGCTGGATTTACACCCGGCACAGGAGCCACAGCCGCTGAAGGCTTCCCTCCATCCTCAGATGGAGTATCACAGGCAGACGCCATCCCCCAGTTGACCACAGATCCCTCTGCTCCCCCTGAGTCTTTAACGCCACTTGGCACTTTGAAGCCTTTGGCGTCACAGGAGTCTAAAGCTCTGGGTTCGCACTTCACAGCGTCGGCTATGGTCGTCTCCACCACGCCTGCAGGGGACAGCAGCGTCTCACAACACTGTACGTTCACTGCTCCAGAAAAATGACTAGCGAGGAGATTTCAAGTTGAATCAGCTCATGAGCTTCATCCTTCAGTGCTTTACGTTTCTCTCATGATCCCATCTCGTGATAAACCTGTACTCGCACATGAACTTCCTGGTCTCCTGCACACTCATAACGTGGCTAAAACTCTCACCGGCGCTGTAACGATGCCGTTAGCGTGAGGCGTCTTCTTTGCTAGTCGGCTGACCTTGGAAGTGATGTGCTTCCCTTCATAAATGATGCTTTGCGTGAGCAGCAGAGAGGTGTGTGTCTGTGAAAGTGTGTGTGCTGTTGCTCCTGAAAGTGTGTTGTTAGGTATGAATGCAAATGAGTTAGAACGTGAAACTGGAGTCTCATGGAAATATGAAGTGCAAGAGGTGAGAGGTAGTGTCAAAGTCACTCTGGAGCAATTCTTCGTCTTTCATATTTATTGTCCCTCCATCTTGTCTGTAGCTTTTATAAAACACTCACAGCCGTCCCTGTCCATGTCCCCGTCTCTCTCGTCCAGCTCTCCCTGCTCTGCTTATCTCTAATTCCCTCACATTTTGCATCCTGCATGCTTTCCCTCTCCTTACCTCCCTCCCTCAGCTGGCTTTTTTTCTTTGTTCCTTCACTCCAACACCCTCTAATTTCTCATTTCATCTTTTCCACAGCTGGAAGCGAGCATTTCCTCCTGGGTGAGAACCTGACCGTCGCTGTTCTGGGAGTGGTCATCCCCATTGGTAAGCCACCTGCAGCTTCCTGTTCTGTATTTATGTCTAAATGCCTGTGGAGAGGATGTCTACCCGCTGTCTGTGGCCATTGTTTGTAGTCCGTCCACACCGACCATGCTGTGAGTGGATGAAAGAAGTCTGCTCCGTCTTTTTCTGTGCATTCCTGCCGTTTCTCACTTCACACTGCATTATTGTGGTGGGTCACCTTTCACTGAAACAGTTCACATCAAAATCCTCTCAAGACTTTTTTACAGGCACAGTTCAATTCAGTCCAAATCACTGTATTCTATTAAGTAAAAACACATGCATCAATATGCATTATCCATGTTAATCCCATTAATAATAACTGAGTAAACAACAACCAGTTGGTAAAACACAATTACCTACATAAGGAAGTGATGGATTAACAGTAATCCAATCACTGCCCTTTCATACCTGAGCATGCACAGGTGGAGTAGAGAGAATAAAACTCCATTTTAACTGAAAAGAAAACCTCAAGCGACCCTGATGCCTCTAAGAGAGGGACCCCCAGTCAGGAAGAGAAGCACATCTCGTCTTTACACAAGGAAAATAAACAGAGATGAGTGAAGATACTCGTAAATCATGGGACGTCCCACAAAAGTTCAACCTTTTGCAGCATAAAGATGGTTTATAAAACATAAAACAGAGCAAAACCAGTGGAAACTGTGTGGGCAGTGATGAGTGCATCTGTGCTGGTATGGAAATGTGAATGGAAGGACGATGGTGGTGATGAATAACGTTTACATATGTAAGGGGCATAAATAGACCTTAAAGGCCATCAGCCACCTCTAAAAGCTTTATCTATAAGAAAAGCTATAATGATACAATGATGTTACACATAATGTTGTTCAAGAAAGCTCTTTTAAAGGCAAAGGACACATCCCACTAAAAATGACTCCAGTTTAACCAGCTGTAAGCAGCGTTGTGACTCGGTCTTGCTACATCACATCATATGAACTGTTTTTTTGAATACACTGCGATTAAATTAGTAGAAAGTAAACAGTCAGTGTGCTGAAAGATCACCAGCAATGTTTTCATACCACTAACAGGTCTGCACGACGCCCGTTTCCAGTCAGTTTGGTATCAATGTAAAACAATCAGTAAAAAGCTTTTAGGAGTTAAATCCTTTTAGGCTTTTCCTGAATCTACGTTAAACCCAGTGAAGAGTGAGACATAGCTGCTGGATATACTGGGAAATACTCCATCTAGCTGCTCTTTGCACAGGTTTTGCTAGTAGAACCTGTGGATTGACTGATGTTGGACACCATTTTAATCCAGACCACCCACACACAACCAACGCACCACTACCCGTTCCCCCTCTGTCCCCTGCATGCCTGTTCTGCTCCTCTCCGGTCCGTCATCTCACTGCCATAAACTCGTGAAGCGTCGTTAACGCTCCCCCCCTTCCCATGTCCTGCCGCTGTGTGTTAAACGCATGCAGTTCCTATCGTTGCCACAGTGATGTTCGGCCTGGTCTGCGCCGGAGTCTACCTGGTGTGGCGCAACTGGCGGCGCAACTCCACCAAGAGCATGAACTTTGATAACCCTGTCTACCGCAAGACCACCGGTGAGGGCGAGGAGGACGAGATCCACATCGGACGGACTGACGCCATGGCGCACCACGCGCACCACCACCCTTACCCTCAGGGAGTGAGTGTGGGAGTGGTGGGAGCAGGAGGCAGCACCTGTCCTCAGTTCATTGCCTTGCCCCTCGGAGGGAGCATGCCAGACCCTGGGACTCACTGGTACACGGAGCAGCCCATGCTCACGAGCGCAAAGTGACCCGCAGGGGCGACTTCAGGACAACATGCCCGCTTAAGCACATGCACACGCAGTGAGGTCGATGCTGACTTGGACTCTGTTTGCTAAAAGGAAGAGCAACACATCATCAAGCCATGCAGCCATGTTCTATCCACACCTCCATTAGGAAACCACCGAACCCGATTCCACAGGAAAGAACCGGTTTTTCTCCAGTAACTGTAGAGAATTGATCGCAGAATGAATATGTGCTCCTGAATTTGACCTGTTAGCTGGAAACTAGAGGTATACTGGTTCAGTTTTTGACTTTTTACATGGAAAAACTAAGTGAGGTGTGTGCTGTGCGTCTTTGTAATGGGGCTGGTGAAAGAGTGTGTTTCGTCCGTGGTGTATTAACTTGGGCTTGTGAGTTATTCCTGGTTGGCCGTGGAGCCCTGGGACAGCTGCTAGTGAAGGAAGGTAGCTGAAACTGGGTCAGTCTAAGCGTTGACGGGACAATCTGTACAGGTTGGTGTTAGAATCAATCACAAATGTCATTACTTGAGTCGTCTTGTGTGTTTGATTCATTTTTCTGTTGTAAATGGATTTTTTTTTTCTAACAATCTGATTGAGAGGTGAGCCTCTTGGGACGGGTTTGCCTACATTTCATGTTGTAGTTGAACACAGTCAGGTTGGCAGCTAGTGTTTGTATTTGTCCCTTAACACCATGGAGGTTTTAGTGCAGCAGATTTACAAACCAGGCAGGGAAACTGAGACAAACGTGCATTTGGTTTGTTTTCTTCCAGGTAGATATTTCACCGAAGCTGTTTCCTCTTTATTGTGGCTTGTTTGGATGTTAAATGGTTTGAGAGAAAAGCAATAGGCTGCAGCTATCACCCAGCTGTGGACCAAAACCACAGGAGTGTTCATAATTTCATTTGATGACCTGCTTTTAACTGTGACACATGCACACATAAGTACACACCAGGCACATGATCACAAATTCACGCTGTTCGAAAGAGGACAGAGATGACACGCACCCCCCCTCTGGAAACACAAACAGCATGCATAATTGCTCCCCAGCTGACAAGCCAGACATTCATTGTTTCATGCAAGATACACACATTGCACAGCTGATTCTGTGGCCTGCAGTGATGGCCGCTATCAGAGCAGACAGTTTGGGTTGGTACCACGCAGGAGCGCCTAGCTGGTGCCTGCATCACTGCAGCTTCCTGTCATGTGAGGTGACCACAGACGACAAAACTCAGGCGATGATGCAATGAGGTTTTGGCTAACTAGTCCTGCTGGTGGACATGTTTCATGCTGGTTTGACTCCCGTCCCAACCTTAAAATTGTAGGTGTGTGAGTGTGTTTGTTAATATGCATGTGTGCTAATGTTCATTCCACAGCCATATTTGAACTGTTTTGTATGCTCTTTGTTGCACAACCCTCTTAGAATGCCTTCTGTACTGCGTTTTGCATGGAAGAAGAGGGCGGATGATGGAAGTGTGTGTGCTGCGAATGTGTGTGTGTGTGATGCCAGAAAAGCTTTGAGGGTGCTTTTTGATTTGTTGGTCTGTAAATATGTTTTCATAAACATTTTGATAATGTATTATATGATGATGTAAAAGAGCTGCTGTACATAAGATTTTAGATAAAGTGTTGACAGGTATATTAATTTATTTGTACAAAGAAAAACACTGTTTTTCCACCAAAGTGGTTTGTTTGGTTTGTGTTCTTGCTGTGCATCACGTAGCATCTCTTCTTTTGTGTGTGTAACTTTTTTCTTTCTTAGCCAACATAAAATATGGAGAAATTTCTTTAAAAAAAGGATTTTTTTCTCTTTTTTTTCTCTTTTTTTGTGCCTTTTTGTTTAGTTTTCATTTGAAATCCTGTTTTTTCTTGAAAACAGATCAGTCAACAACTGTACATGCAATGAGTTGTAATAAGACCAAACAGGCTCTGCTTTTTGGTTTTCTGTAATGGATTACTTTTGAATATCTCTATATATTGATATATAAAATGTGACAAAAAGTCTTGTCTGTCTGTGCTTTCAGTTTTCTTCTATGCCGCACTTTGACTGATGATACAAATAATACACTAATAGAGGTTCTTTAAAGCTGAGTTAGTTGTGTCCCAGTGGCTTAAAACCTGGGAAAGGTGAAGTGATAAAGTCTGTATTTGCTGCTTTAAATACCATGAGAACCAATCAGGATAACTTCCTGTGTTTTTGCTTATTACCAGCTTTATTTGCTGATCATGTGACTCACATGTTTGTTATGTCTTTGGGTGACAAAAACATAAAACAGGAGTTCTGCTATCACCATGGCTGCTACAGCTTTTCCTGTCAGCAGAACCATTTCTGGATGTTCCAGTCAACAGATTGTCTGCTGAGCTAATGCAGAGCTAATGGCTGGGATATGCTAACTGTTAGCATGGCTGCCGCTCGTTCCTGGTGTTAATTTGGCACATAAGCCACTCTTTTTTTATGCAAAGTGAAGCATCGGTTTTGCAAACAAGATTAAGGAGAACTTAATTATATATTTACTGCTATTTGAACAAAGACCATGCCATCAAACGAGACATATGGAAGACATATGGAAGCACGCTGTGCTGTGTACAAGTAATAAGAGCCTGTTCTGTAAATGCAACTGCAGAGAATTCCCCTTTACCATGGTGTAAATGTCAGATACGGGGACAACAGTTTCAATGTTATTAAAAAGTTACAGACATTATGTCTGTAAACATCAATGTGTTCTCACGGTAAAATTAACTCCTGAATATATCATGGAGACAAATCTTATTTTTACATTTTGTGAATGAAATTTGAATTTATATTGTTTTCTTTACTTAACTTTCACACAAGAACAGTATGAGGTATTTTCCATGGCTGAAGGCGTTAGCTAGCTTTTTACAACTAACTATGGCCGTTTCTCAATTCAGAGACTGCACACTTCGAAGTGCGGATCTGCAGACCGCATACGTCATACTGACGCGCCAAGTGCTGTCCAGATGCAGACTTCAAATGCGCGCTTCGGAAGGAGCAGAGCTAGCTTAAAACAAGTGTTCATGCTATGGCCCTTTCTCAATTCAGAGACTGCATACTTCTAAGTACGCAGACTACGTAGTCCGCAAAGTGTCCTTCGTAATCTGCGCGCTTGAAAGTGCTCCTTCCATTAGAAATGAGACGCCTCCGACTGTATGAGAATTACCCATAATGCTCCAG
>JBAMIG010000008.1:2595155-2606484 GCA_037177335.1 Kiunga ballochi
CTTCCAGTGATGCTGCACATCCATCTGTTCGTCCTGATCCTGTTCCCACTGGTGTCATAAGTCTGTTTGGGCCAGCTGGTCTATCTTCATCCACTCCTCTTCTCACAGGTTCTGCTTCTAGCTGGGCAGCATCCATCCTCCCTGGACCGGTTCTGCTTTCTCTGGGCTCCAAATCACCATGGTAACTCCGGTTCCTACAGTCCAGGCTGACCACATTTCCTCTCGCAATCATTCTGAATCTTTAATAAAATGTAAGACATAATCAGTGCTGCCAAACATTAACAGATGTGTCTGCACTGATTTTCAGACTGATTAGGTCAGGAAATAGGTTGGTAAATTCATAGGATTTTCTAAATTAAGAGACTTTTCTTTAGTAATACAGTCATTCAAATTCTTTCTTAGAGCCAATCAACCAGTTTCGCTGTCAGAAAGGATTAATTTAGGAAGCTGACAGACATTTATGGAGGTAAATTCAACTTCATTATTCATTTTATGCCGTTGAACATCATTTGAGTGCAATCTTTTCAAAGCTTCTGTAAGTGGAGCAAAAATAACAAAGCTGAAACATAACTGCTGGTTTTCTAATAAAATGTAAAGAGATGGGTTTTTTATTACAAGTAATTAGATTATTTATAGAGAGAAAATCGATTCATCCTTAGGCCACAAATATTCTTTAAATCCCTCAGTTATCTGTAGACACGATGATCACCACTGTTTCTCAGAGGGTTTATCTGCAAGTCTGAAATAAGGGTGTTTTTATCGGTCACTGTTGTGCTGCTCAAAGTCCTTATCAGTCTAACAACACATAATCATAACTATAAGGGCTGGTAAAAACATTTATTCACTGATTTTATATACCGCTTCGTCTAATTTAGCAGGCGAGAAGCAGGGATACCTGGACAGGTCAACAGTCCTTTAAAGGGACAACATAGAAAGAGCTCATGCTGCCTCCTGCAGACCTACAGTAGGGACGGTTTACATGCATAACACTCGTGTCTTTAGATGGTGGAAGCCGGAGAACCCACACAGGGACAGCAGAAATGCTACGATCGGGACCACTCCCTATAGATGAGACTCAAACCAGTGAGGAACGGCGCTAACCACCATTCCGCTCACTGGTGGCGTCAGAGTTTGTTACTGACCCCTCATCAGCAACCTCAGGCTGCTGCTTTGTGGACTTCTGGGCACATCCATCTGTCTTCAGGGAGGATTTAGAGTCTGAACAGAGAACAAACAGAATGTAGTAAAATATCATTAACACCAGGTGCTGCTGATAAAATGCACATCTGCCTGATGGTTTTCTATCTTTTGCACTGACTTATGTCATCAAACAGTTTCATGCAGCAGAATTTAAGCCTCACATATTTACAGTCATGTTTAATCAGAAACAAAATGTCTAATATTTACCTTTATCCTTTATTTTGTACACAAACCTTAGTATTACAATAACAGCTTTTTAAATTTAAGTCTGATGATGCTTTCCCTCCTGAATGCATGCCTGTCCACTTTATTGTATTTATTTATAAATATTGCATTCAATGTTCTCTCTCCGTGTTTCCCAGTGGGTTTGGAGCCTTTCCCAGTTGCCATCTAATTTTCCGTTTCTATGTTTTTGTAGTAAAAGTTTGTTAAATTTACTTGTTAAAACAGCAATAAAATAATTTAATAACAAAAAGCAATAAAATAAATACAATAATACAAATGATATATATATATATATATATATATATATATATATATATATGATTTATTTAAATGAATAATACAATCAATTTATATACATTTGTATGAATAGTTTTGTCTTCTTGTAAAACTGATTTTATTTGTAACATTTTATTTATTTATTTTTATTTTGGCCATTTTTTCATGCTTCTTTGCACACTGAAAAACAGAAATCTGCTCTACTAACTTTTCCCTTTATTTGTTTTGTTTGTACACAATCCACACAGTCCCAGAACATAAACAGGAATCCTCTCATCTGTCCCTGCATTGTTTTTATGCACAACTGACACCTATTACCTGATTTAATCATTTATAGTTAATAAAAACTCCCACTCTGATGTGTGAGAGGTTGTGGGTCTGTGATGTACTGGTGACTCATACAGGATGTACCCTGCACCTGTAGCTGATGGATAGGCTGCTCTCCTCACCATCACTGCGTCCATGCTGTTTGTAGTGGGACATGAGGACGTCAACGAGCTCCATCATCTCCTGCTGCAGCGAGTTGACTTTAGGATCTTGATGCTTCAGGACTTTGTCTCCACACACACACTCCCACTGCTGATCCAGGAGACTCTTGATCCTCTTGATGTGATGAACGACCGCTGCTGTGTCTGCTGAAGCACCAGCAGCGTCTAACAGTGGACTTCTTTCACTCGGTGTCATGGAGTGCTGCTGGTTTCTCCCAGCGGTTGTCGTGACAGTTCTGGTGCAGATGAAAGAGGAGGATTTGTTATAATCTGGTTCGATGGATCTCACCACTGTCTCGTCTCCGTTCTGTTCCACCATAACTCTCTCTGCACGGACCCAAACCCCTGGGTTCTTGATGAGATTGTCCAACTTCTCATCTTTCCTCCTGCTCTCCTCCTGCTGCTCCTTCAGCAGCTCCACCGCCCTCTGGAGCTCCAGGCTCGTCTCATGGAGCTTCTGCTCCAACATGGCCACCTTGACCTGCAGGGACGTCACCGTGAGCAGCTCATCCAGGTCCGTACTGCACTTCCACTCATGTGAATCCTCCTTACTGATGCTGTGATTGATGGGAAGCGTGATGTGACGCTGATGCTGAGGTCTTTTCATGTCAACCTTGCTGCAGTCAGAGCAGGAACGAGGCTCTTCGGTCCCGTTCATAGTGAAGGCGGGGATGTGTGGGACCAGGCCGAGACGGAGTCTTTCTCTCTCCTCCTGCAGGATGCAGATCTGTGCTCTGAGCTCGGGAACAACCCTCACTTCCATCTCCAGCTCCCCCACACGTTCCAGCGCCTCGGTCAGGCGCCTGAGCAGCCCCGAGCAGTCCTGAGGCCGGGGGCTGTCCGGAGAGGAGAAAACATCTTCATATGAGGTGTTTCTTCTTCCGAGCTGATCCCTGGAACTCCGGAAGCTGCTTCGGTCATCCGTGGACTCGGATTCTTGCCTTAGAAGCACCGTGAGCGGCAGGCTGGACGCACGAAGCAGGTGGGGCCGGATGTGCTCTCCGAGAGGTTGCTCATCGAACTCCCTGATCCTGGCCTCCATTTCTGCCAGAGATTTGAGCCCTGTTGGAGAGAGGGGCGGCCTGTAATCGTGGCACCAAGACGTAAAGCCATGTGTGTAGGTTTCTGACAGCCGAGAGCGGGGACCAAGAGCTCCAGTGGATCCCCAGGGACTGGGACGACCATACCCGGAAGAGTTAAGGTGCCGTGGGAGGGTGCTAGCACGGGTTCCTTTGCTTCGACGAAGAACGGGAATTCTTTTTATGGTGTTTCCTTTTTCGATGTCGTCCACATATTTGAGGAAGTCTAAATCAATCTGGAAGCCATACGGTGTTTCCACTGAGTACGGAGGCTTCCCTTTAACTCCATTCTCTGTCGTTTTATGACGGGAGATATTTCCTGGAAAGAATAATAAAAATGAAATTGGAAGTTTCTTCACATGTAAGACATCTGTTTGTCCTCCCCTTTCATCCCTCCATCAATCTTTCATATCTGACAAATAAACATTGATATGTTACAGAGTAATGTATTACATCAGTATGTGCTTACCTGCTCATTTGTTTAGCCCACCTGTTCATTTAATTACTAACACAAATATCGAAGCGTCCAATCACATGGCGGCAACTCAAAGCGTCTCATCATGAAGACGAATTGATGAAGTTCAAACTGAGCATCAGGGGGGAAAAAAGGGATTTAAGTGATTTTAAACGTGGGATGTTGTTGGTCTGAGTGTTTCAGAGACTTCTGATCTACTGGGATTTTTACCCACAACCATCGAGCAGCAGTTGCCAGAACCCTAACCCTCTGGACCAAAAATGCCTTGTTGAGGTCAGAGGTCAGAGGAGAATGGACAGACTGGTTGGAGGCATCAAAAAGTCAAACTAGCACTGGTTCTGACCACTATCTGCAGAATGCCAGATGATCTGCAGCAGCAAACCACATCCAGTTCCACTCCTGCAGCTAAGAACAGGAAACTGAGGCTACAATTCACACACACTCACCAACGCTCTGATGAGTCTCCATTTCAGCTTCACTCTCACATGGTAGCATCAGAGTTTAAAGCATGGGTCCATCCTCCTTTGGATCCATGCTTTACACTGGAGTTTACCCACCACAGCTTACCTGCATATCACTGCTGACCACGTCCATCCCTTTGGCAGCATAATGTAGCGTCTCCTGATGGAAACTTCCAGCAGGATGATGCATCATATCACAAAGCTCACACCATCTCCACCTGCTTTCTTCATCATGAAACGGATTCACTGCACTCCAATGGCCTCCACAGTCACCAGAGCATCTGTGTGATGCTTCAGGTCAACGTGGAACAAAATCTCTAAGAATATTTCCAACATCTGGTTAAATCTGTGACACTAAAGTGTTCCTAGTGAATTGATCTGTGAGCGAAACACATGTAACATGTTCCTCACCCCTTAAAGCACAAATGAGCCTGTTTTTGGTCTGATCAGCCACATCCACTTAAAGTTAAGACTTCCTATTAAGTTTACAACCAGACAGAAGAGCAGTTTATATCCCATTCACAGTCACAAAGTCCTTTCCTTTCTCTTTTCCCACACTCTCACTGCTTCATTTCTTCCATGCACAGACCTGATCTCCACTTGATTACAGCCCAGCCGTCCAGGGCGAGAGCTGAAAATAGTTTCGCCCAGCAGCTACGGCCAGCTGTGCAGAAATATACTCCTACAGACATAAATACAGACAACCATTGTTCTGACTCACTCTTTTCCCTCCCTGCCTTCCATAAGCACTTTCACATCTCAGATTTCAGCAACTTCTTGTGTCTATTAAACCCCGTTTAGACCGGAAACAAAGCCTTCTCTTTAATCTGCTGGTTCTTTGTTTTCTTGGATACCATAGAGAATTCACCCAATGCTTTCTCAGCCTCCCTCCTTCCATCCATACCTCCTTCTGCTATCCCCCTCCTCTCGCCTGACCACCAGTCTCTGCGGCAGCTCGCAGTCATCTCGAGGCACCACAGCCACCAAGCCACAGCCCCAAACAATGTCAGCTATGCAGTAAACAGACAAACACCCCCAAACGGGCCTGCCAGGAATTTGGACCTCTGTCAGTCACTCACTGTCTGATAGCCGACAGTAAACAGCAACAAATCTGCAAATAAAACTGAACTCCACCTCCTTATTTTTTTAATTTGCGAGCTAAGATGTAAACTATGATATATGCGGGTCAACTGGAGTTAAAGACAAATGCGTGCACGTTAGTGTGATCTGCATGTGTGACAAATGGTGCGGCTAGCCTGAGAACACATAGAAACTTTAGATCGTGTTCTCATGATCATCATTCTTCTCTGCATTCACTTCTGTTATGAGCCTATAACTATTACTGCATGTTTTCATGCCAGTGGAGGTTTATTATGTTGACAGGAATCTGTCCCCCCATCTAACAAGTCTATGTTTAGCCTCTACATGTAGAGCAAAAGCACATGCAAAGCAAGTGATCACACAGATACAGCATGTGTTTATTTTCCCAATGACTTTGCTTTAAAGAGGACGGACTAACCACGAGGTAAATGTTAATCATTTGTACGGACCTACAGGGCATCAGAAGTGCCGCACAGAGCACCTGTTGCTGCAGATATTTCAATGGGTCGGCTCAGAAAGCAGACGGCCTTCCAGAAAATTCCTCCAGGTTAGTGCCATCTATCTGCATCATCACTGTGAGCAAAGAGAAATCATTTTAATATGGGAGTAATCAAAGCAGATTAAGTAAACAGGTCATAAATAGCTTGTTTAAACTGATTTAAAAAGCTGATTCCCAGCAGTTTTGTGCTTAATGGGTCCAGTTTGGTGGAGAACAAATATACAGTTGCACAGTTTTACTGAAACAAAAGATGCATCAATGGACATCAGTTTGCTGTAAACTACTGAATGAGACGATTCTCTTCAACTACAAGTAAAGTTTTGCTGTAAATAAGCACAAGTTGCTCACACAAAGCCAGAACACGAGCATAAGGAGATCGTCTCTTTACCAACAACACTGAAAGTGAACATAAATACCATCAAACCAGATAAACGTCTGTTTTTTCTGGTTGCTAGAAAGAAATAAACACAAAGGAAATGTTTCCCATCTTCTAAAGAACTTCATATAAATATTCTCCTGCTACCTGTTTGGACCAACTTTCTCCTTCAAAAGCATCCTCATTCTTTGTCTGACAGATTCATCAAGATATTCTAAACATGAAGCGTCACACAGATGCTGCACATCCATGATGAGATTCTCCCGTTCCACCGCAACCCATAGATGCTGTGTTGCATGTAGATGTGGTGACTGTGGAGGCCGTTGCAGGTGAAGGTGTGAGCTTTGTGACATGATGCATCATCCATCAGAAGAAGCTACACGAGGCTCATATGCGGTCGGTAAATACGGTAGGCTGTGGTGGTTAAACCTTTCCATCATTACGCCTGAACTGTTGATGCAGGACAGGATGGGTGCATGATTTCATGATGTTTCCAGCTAATTCTGATGCTACCAACCTGAAATGGAGACTCATCAGAGCAGCAACATGTTTCCATCTTCTGTTGTCCAGCGTTGGTGAGTGTGTGTGAATTTTAGCCTCAGTTTCCTGTTCTTAGCAGCAGGAGTGGAACCCGGTGTGGTAACATCTGTAAAACATCTGCTTGTGTGTGCAGAGATGATATTCTGCATCTAGTCTGCGTAGGTCTATTCTGTGACCTCTGACATCAACAAGGCTTTTTATCCAGACAACTGTTCCTTGATGGGTATTTTCTCTTTTTCACACCTTTTTCTAGAAATATATATATCATATAAATAATGATTTGCAAATAAGTTAAGGAAATAAAGTCGCCAGTGAGTTTACACACCAGTGTAACACACACCTCCCCTCATGTTGGATGAATGGAGCAGAAATCAGGAAAGTCATTCTGACTTTTTGGTCAAATTAACTTGCAATCATTTTATCTTCCTTCATGAAAAGCAGTTTTTCTTTTTTTCTGAATACATTTCATGAAATCTGTACATTATACAGTCTTGATGATCACTATTGTGTGATATTAAACAATAAATCCCAGCTAGTAAGGTATGACATATCAGACTTATGCTAAACCGTCCAGGCTTATGAGATCAACACTGCTTATTGCTGCCAGCTCAGCTTCTTACATAAATACAGCCTTCCTGAGCAGGACACCACACAGGAAACGGTACCGCAGTTAGAGTTAGGTAATTCCCCACAGTCATCCACTAGCACTGTCCACATTTCCATGGCTCGTGTTTTCATTTGTTTGTGCTTGGAGCAGTTGGTCCACCTCGCAGGAAACCCAAGAAATGAAACGTGAAATATTCGCCTCAGCCCAACCGGGCCCCGAGCAGGCGGCAGCGCTCAGAGCTTCAGCACTGCTGCTTCTCTCACTTTTGTCTGAAAATCCCATCAAAGCTCTTTTTTTTAAAGTGTTTTAATTAGAAGACACGGTAAGGGTTATTTTCTTTTCTGTTTTGCTCAAATTGTTTCACATTTCTCTCCATCTTCATCTTCCTGTTACCACAGCAGCTGCTGTCCTCCTCTGGGTTAATGTGTCCTCTCTCTGTCAGACCTTCAGGCTCTCCCTGCATCAGCGTAAACCTCATAATCACAACATGTCTGTCCACAGCAGTCTTTACCAAAACCACAAATTAAATGCTCACACATGAGAGCAATCTCCTCATGCAATGATAAAGCTCTGAAAGTCCAATAAGGACAAAGGACGCTGCTGATTTAGCATTTAATGCCATGCATGCCGTATGATGCAGGCCGTATCTCTTGTTGTTGCTGCGGTCTGGTTTGTTGTCCCACCATCTGGGTTCAGGACAAAGTATTGAGACAATTTATCGACATAGAGTGAACAGTAGTACAGAAATGGAGGGAGGAGAAGTCTAACAAAATCACGCTTGTTAAAATATTATTCTGCTTTAGAGTTGATTTTTTACCACATTAGATATTTTCCTCATGCTTCGTAGATCTCATTTACTGGTAATGAATGAATACAGCACGCTGCTCATTCTAATCCATTTGCCAAAATGCCAGAAGAGATGGGAAGTTTCCTGAAATGAAACGTAGAACTGAAAGGTGTCATTAATAACATATTCAGACCTATAGAGGAGAAGAGGTGGAGGTGAGGGTGTCAGCACTGGGTATAAAAGGAGTATTTAGAAAAGGATTAGTCATTTCAAAGAAAGGAAAAACTGGCTCATTAGACTCATTAATAAGGATATGATATTAATGAAACATTTTCATCATTTATTTTCTCTTTTCCAGAACATTCTCTGTAAACACTACAGATGGTTGTGGGTGAAAATCCCAGTAGATCAGCAGCTTCTGACACACTCAGACCAACAACACGCCATGTTTAAAGTCACTTAAATCCACTTTTCTTCCTCGTTCTGATGTTCAGTTTAAACCTCAACAGGTCTTCTTCACCATGTCTACACGACGAGACGCTTGCTGCCATGTGATTGGTTGAGTAGTTTTGTGTTAGTGGTCTAACTGGTAACAGAGTGTAGTTTAACGCTTAGCCGCTGTGTGCTGGACTGCTATATGAAGGATTTCTCTGCTGTGATGATTCTTGTCATTATTTTTCTGTCAGTACCACGTTCTTCTTCTTGCCTCAACAGTGACACTCCATGTCCAGAACAAACGCCTCTGCATGCACTTTCCCTTCATCTTTTCCCTTTTCTTCCCACCCTGATCATTTTTCTTTACAATCTATATGTCTGTATGTTTCACTGTCTTTGTTCTGTTCCCGGAAAATCCCATCGGCTGCCTCCCCTCCACGTTTTGGCTGTACAGTCTGTGGTTTTTCTAGCACATAGCTCTAAACTCCACCTTCTGTTCAGAGTTGATTTAGGAACTAAAACCAGTTCTTTGGACGTTTCGTACCAATGTCTTCTTTTATTTCTCAAACTCTTTTTTTTTTACCCTCCATCACTAAAAATAAATAAATAAATAACAGACTTCCTATAAATCTTTCAGCCTCTGTGATCTCCATCCATGTTTTCTGTTTTATTTATTTATGTTCACTTTGTTTAATCTCTGTACTTTTAGTTGTCCTGGTCCTTTTTCAGCAGCAAGAGGCTGAAATATGGCATCTAAAACCTCGCTGCAAGGCATGTGAGGGCCAAAGCTAATGGGACGAAACAGCTGTCAAGGGCTTCACGCAAGGAAGAAAGCAACGGTATGTTAACATGGCAAGGCTAAAATAGAAAGTGGGCCACCTACATGTGTGTTTACATGGACATGTGTCAATCCATGTGCATTCCTTCATGTAAAAATGTCATTTTGAAACAACGCACCGTCTTTAACAAGGAAACTTATCCTGAAAATCTGATAAGAATTCATCTGAAGGCCAAAGGTTTATCACAAACAGTTAGGTAAACACTGTAAAGTCATATGTTGTCCTGAAGCCTGGATTCAAAGCAGCCTGTCCCTGATCCACAGCAGTCAAGGTCAGTGTGATGCATCTTAGCTTTGATTAACTACCCCTCCCAACATCCTGCCGCCGCCTGGAGAGATGGTATGAGAGGAAAATGATATTATATCAGCTCTTACCTTGTGACATGTTCAGCAGTTTCCCCCCACTTGCTGATCTGAGGTGTGTTTGCCAGACAGTCCACTACAGTCTGCTCTCAGCTCTGCCTGTCTGTCTGAGCAGGCAGGGAGGTGCTGTCAGGGAGCGTGGCATGCCGTGGCTGTTTGGCAAATGCCGCTGCGCAGCTCCTGCCATAACAGAAACTGGGCTTGCTTGTGTGTGAAAGGCAGCACTGAGCGAGGAGGAGCTTGTGAACATGCCTTCATAATCTGGCTCCTGTTCAATGAGACCAACATGCCGATACACACCCCTTCCATCAAACAGCAGCCAATAGGAGCTCAGAGCTGCTGTTGGGACCTTTGTGGCTAAAAGTCAAAGGTTTGGCACTGGTCAGAGAAAGTAGCAGGGTCTCTTTACTGGTATTGTTCGGAAACATCTCAGATAACATCAAAGTATGAAGTGCCTCCCTCTTTCAGTGAAGTCATGTACACAGCAGGGTAAGCAAGAGGCTGAATGCCATCCCATCCATAAGGGTTAAATCTCTCGGTACATACTTTTAATTCTTTATGGGTCTTCTTTCAGCATCACCAATATCTTTTAAGTCACCACCATGATGAAGCTTTTCCCCTGCCTGCGAGAGGTCACTGCCATATTCATGCAGAATTATTACAGCTAAAAGCTCTGAGGAAAGAAACCAAAGTGCTCAATCAGCAACTTTAATCTAATGAAAACCAGTTAAGTCATTCAGCATCCGTAGAAGCTGCAGGGAAATAAAAGAGGTGGACAAATTAAATATAAAAAGACTAAATAGAAAGATGTACAGGAATTACCAGGACAGAGTAAGTGAGAGTACATATGTAGATGAGAAAAATACGGAAAAAATAGAAAACTACTTATAAAAGCTAACTATATGACTTTGTCAGTGAATAAAAGACCAGACTAACTGCAGTAGAGATGTCTAAAGAGGCCTGCAGGTTTAGTAAGGTTATGCTTGGTGTCATCTGAAAGTGCAGCTTGTCTGGTTTCATATGAAGCCCACTCTGTGGGGGTGGAGTGAACGGACCACTGGTTCTGCTGGGTTGTGTTCACTTCAGGTATGTGTAGCATTTCCATTTTAAACATTTTAAGCAATTACTTTGCGGAAAAAATGTAGACTTAGTTGCATTAACACCTCTTCTTTAAGTAACCTCTGAAAGAAAATACCCAGTAGGTTTTTAAGCCACATGAACTGGTATTTCTCACTCACACCATATGAGTCATGTTGTGGTAGGGGATGAGGAAATACATGTAAAACATATATACACCCTATAATAAAACTCCAGAAAAGAACTATTAGGACAAAAATGAATATTTTTTATAATTATACCTTAAATAAATGTATAGAGACTGCATTTCAAAACAATACATTTTTGAGAGAAAAGAATAAAAGTTATTATATTATATATTATATCCCACCCATTATCAAACCCTGAGTAAATAATCCTTTCAGAGGGTTGGGAGTTTTAGAAAGAGGATATGTGAGAAGAAATGATACAGATGTGTTTCATATTCAGGTTATATTATGTGTCACGGCAGGAAAGAGACGAA
>JBAMIG010000008.1:2626174-2636219 GCA_037177335.1 Kiunga ballochi
GAAACCTTGGTTCTCAACCAGAAAAGAGTGGAGAGCCCTCTAAGAGTCTGGGATGGGATCCTTCCCCAAGTGGAGGAGTTCAAGTATCTTTATTTCCTTTTCTTCAGAACATTCTCGTTTAACGCTAAAGATGGTTGTGTGTGGAAGCTCACCAGTTTCTGAGACACTCAGCCCAAAAACATGCTATTTCCAAAGTATCCACTTTCTCATTCTGATGCTCAGTAGGAACAAGTCATCTTCATCGTGTTTACATGACTAGATATGTGGACTTGCTGCCATGTGATTGGTTAGTATTGTACAGGTGGGCCTGATAAAGTGTCTTGTGACTGCATGAGCCCAGTTTTTCCTGCCAGAACGACTCCATCATTTTAAACAATGCAGTAAAAATGAGACACCTCAGAAAGTATTCAAACAAACTGTCATGTTGAATTTTGACCTAACAAACTGGGAAACGACTCCTCGGACAGCAAAAAGCAAAAGAAGCGTGCAGGTGGGAGCTGATGTAGACGATGAAATGAAGCTAAGCAACATGCTCGCTGACATCATCATCTTCTAATGTAGCTTCTATGTTGCATTTTGTAAAGATATTATTTAAAAGCTCATAAAACAAAATGTTTAATAATGAAGTTAAAACATTATGTTTCTGTTTTTTATCCAGTGGAAATTGTGGACTCTGTGGAGTCTTATGCTAACCTACTGAGGAACATCTTTGACTTTGCTGCTCTGAAGGAGTTTCTGTCGGGTGAGAACCACATCAGGATAAGACTTGATGCCATGCACGGAGGTAAGCCAAGAGAACAGATTATAAGATGCAGTCCTTTCCAAGGCTAGTTTGGCTAGCGACGTTGTGCACATTTGTAAGGCCACTGTGATAAATCTTTGTTCAACTGCACACACACAAACACACACACAGGTACACACACCTGATAGAAAATGTTTTACTCTGAAATATTTTCACTCCTTCTGTTGAATCAGGACAGTTAAAAAGCTACAAATTCAGTTGTTGTTTACATGTAACTGGTCCAGGCTGGTATTTGCTCAATATTTCCCCATTGTTGGATTTTCTAACAGCTGTGACAGATGTGTCATTGCAGGATTGTCTGCCAGACACTTATTAGACGGCCGTGGGAGCGCGCAGTCCAACGCCACGTCGATCAGTTTTGCTGGACTGCAGCTGTTTCCTAACTATGTTTTGGCATGCAAAAATAACTATTCTGAGGCTTAATTAAGCTTAAACTGGTGTGGGAGTGGATGTAAGCAGGAGCAAAGCTATAATTTCTCATCCTCGGTGACCTAGCTCTCAAAATAAATGTTTATATGGAGGGATTCATACAAGAAAGCAAAAAAAACTATATGTTCTACAAAAGTTGTCACAAAATGAATTCAATGTTTGCCTTAATCTTTCTGAAGATCTTTAATAATTGTATAAATCAGTCATTTGTAGTAATATGTAGTAATATAATGCTACTAATGTTAACACAGTCCAAGCATAAAATTTGGTTCCTGTGTGTTAAGATTTATAGCACATTTAATAATTCAGACAGTGTCAAACTGTTTGTTTTTTGTGCCATTTTGTAGTTATTCTTGTCTAATTTGTGTTTAAAACAAAACCAAAGCCGTGTTTTTTGTTTCTAAGATTTAATAAGAGTAAACATAATGAACAGAATCACAGCTACGTGGCTTCCACTACCTGGCTTCAATCAGGCTAAATAATCCTCATTAGCATCACAGTGACTGCAGCAAACCAAATAAACCTGTGTTAACCTTATTATATTATTATGCATTTTATCAAGCATATGCTTTTAGCATTTAAACAAAATTATTCATCTGAAATGTTTTTACTTTTGTTCTCAACTAGATTCTAAAATATAAACTACTGAAAATGGCTGTCGCAGTTATGAAGTGATGCTGCTGTATTAGGATGTGATCAGAAACATACTTAGTCATTATTAAATAGAATAAATAAAGTATATAAAATATATCTATTGAAGAAAATTCAGCTCAATGTAAAATTAGATGCATGTCAACAATGGACGTTAGAAACTTATTAGTAGTGATGCACAACTGTTTAGACTATTCTGTTTCACACCAAAATGATTATTTTGTGTGCACTACATGGCTAAAATACGACTAATAGTTATATTGGCTAGCTGTACTGGATCAGTTATCACAGTCTCAGATCCATGAGTTATTGTAAACACAGAATTAGATATGTAGCAAGCTGCGTTATACATTCAAACCTTAACAAAATAACTTCATACTCACATCTAAACAGAGTAGCCTCCCCTACAATATTGTTTGCCGCCTTGTTTCCCTGTCTGCTTCTTCAGCAAGATGGCGTCGGTTTAGTGCGCAAAGTGTCCTTTGTTTCACACTTGATTTTCGGCTAACTTTGGGGTAGCATCCGGGTACTTTCAGTGCACTGACTGTTTGCTTGAATGACAATGTAAAGGCACTTAAAAATAGTGCGCAAAGTAGAGTTAGTCTGCTGACTGAGACACGGCCACAGAGAAAACAACTCACATTCATTCCTATGGAGAATTTAGAATAACTAATTAACCTAACATGCATGTCTTTGGATGATAGGAGGAAGCTGGAGTACCCAGAGAGAACCAATATGCTAACGGAGAACATGCAAACTGCACACAGAAAGATCACTGATTAAATCCTTCCCCAGTTGAGGCTTGAACCAGCAATCTCTTGGTGTGAGGCCACAGTGCTAACCCACTGGAACACCGTGCAGTCCAGTACAAAGAATATGTCCTTAAAAAGTAACTTCTCTTGTCCACCATGCTTCATTTCCGCTCTTTAGAAACCTGCTGATGATGTCACACAAAGGCCCCGCCCATCTTTTTTCAGTCTATGTTAACATAAAACACCACATTGTAGAATGAAGGGTGGTCAGTATAACACCTAAAAAAGGAAACATGATGTGGGGCATCACTCTACATAAAGTGAAAACAGGATTTAGATTGTGTGGTCCTAAAGTCTCTGGTACTGCAGATACACCCTGACTAATAAAATGACTTCTGAGCTTATTTTGTTAAATTAATTTCAGAAAAAAATGATTTTTTTTGTTTAATTATTTTATAAAGTGAATGAACACACCTCCATATTCTCACAGCCGTACAGTCAGACGCTTTTCTGCACAGCAACATATTCTTTTTTAAGAGCCCCAAAACAAGAACTTCTCTGACGTAACAGCTTACTAGGTCTCATACTGAAACACCAGATCAGATTTTAAGACATCACTGTTTTCCTCACACCGGTTTCCTCTCCTTTCTGTCTGCTTCTTCAGTGGTTGGGCCGTACGTGAAGCGAATACTGTGTGAGGAGTTGGGCTGTCCTGCTAATTCTGCTCTCAACTGTATTCCTATGGAGGATTTCGGGGGCCTGCGCCCAGATCCTAACCTCATGTACGCTACAGATCTGGTTGACAGCATGCGAGACGGGCATTATGATTTTGGTGCAGCATTTGATGCTGATGGGGTTCGTGCACTTGCTCTAATCTTAACGAAACCTTTTATTAAAGTAAACCTTTTTTTTAAGAACGTTGTTCTAAAAGATGCTCACTCACATTCTCTTTCGCATCCAGAATGGACTGATATCCACCCTCCGTGTGTGTGCTTTCTAGGACCGCAACATGATCCTGGGAAAACAAGGTTTCTTTGTCACGCCGTCTGACTCCTTAGCTGTGATTGCTGACAACATCTTTTGCATCCCATACTTTCAGCATACAGGGGTGAGAGGTTTTGCTCGCAGCATGCCCACAAGCGCAGCATTAGACAGGTAAAACATCCTTCCCAAAAACAATCACACTGACTCAAGATGTGGAGCATGTCTATACACTAAAGTAGGATTCCCAGAATACTCTTTCATTGAATTCCCTGCAGAGTAGCCAAAGCAACAAAAATAGACTTATATGAAACTCCTGCTGGGTGGAAGTTCTTTGGGAACCTCATGGATGCCGGCATGTTGTCTTTGTGTGGAGAAGAAAGCTTTGGTACAGGTACAGTCTCTCTTCTGCAAGTCATTACATAACATTTGGACAAACTGCCCTGATGGTTATGGGGTTTTCACATCATGCAAGCTTCCACGTGTATAATATTTCAGGAGGAGACCATATTCGTGAAAAGGATGCGCTGTGGGCTGTGCTGGCATGGCTGTCCATCCTTGCCACCAGAAAACAGAGTGTGGAAGATATTGTTAAGGACCACTGGCTAAAATATGGAAGGAACTACTTCACTAGGTAAGGATGAGCTGACCTAACCTAATCTAATCTAATCTAATCTAATCTAATCTAATCTAATATACAGTTATTCAGCAGATGCTTTTCTATAAAGGGATTTTGGAGACAGTAAAAATAAAAGAACTACCCTGAAAAATGAATAAATTATTGCAAATAGTATAAAAATGTGCTTGATGCAGCTGGATTTGATATATTGGATACTTATACACATGCAGGACAACACTGGCCTCTAGTGGCCAATGTGTGTAACTTTATGATTTTACCTCCACCAAGGACGTTATGTTTTTGTCAGATCTGTCTGTTTGTTTGTTTGTCTGTTAGCAACATAACCTTAAAAAGTCACGGACGGATTTTGATTAAATTTTCAGGATAAACCTTTGGTGGAGATCTAGAAAAGATCCAGGATTCTGGATGACTTTTAAATGTATTATTGCAACGGTGGGCCATTTTCACTCACGCGTGACGTCATTACAAAGCGACATGGAAGTGTCGCCGCTGTCAGATATAGCTGCTGCTTTGCTCATCCTTCATTGTGTTCAGAGATATGTTACAAAAGTCTTTTATTTGCAGTTTTATTCAAACATTTTCTGACCAATTTTTATTACATTTTCTGGAAAGTTTAGAAATTAGACAAAGAACCAATAATTACATTTTGGTGGTGATCCAGATCATTGTCTGCATCTAGGACTGTTTCTTTATCATTGTGAGACAGTAATAACACACTTTGCGGAGATCTGCACTCTCTGAGTGCATTTCTAGTTTTATATATGTATACTTTGTGAATATGCAGCTTTAAAGTTTTGCTCTAACATAAACATAGTGCTCAAAAAATCTGAAATCCAATCAAATACCAGCACTATAGCCAAAAAGAGTTTTGTAGCCATTTCTGATTATTTGAATAGAACAGTTGACACATTTCAGCTAAACACCAGATAAATACATGTCAGATAAATCTACAGCATCTAAAATATTCTTTAATTAACCTTTTTTTTTCCCTCATATTTCCCAGATACGACTATGCAAAGGTTGATATAGATGCAGCGTGTGACATGATGGAGGATCTGGAGATAATGATGTCAGACAAGTCCTTTGTGAAGCAGAGATTCGCCGTAGAGGACAAGATCTACCAAGTGGAAAAATCCGACAGCTTTGAGTACACAGACCCTGTGGACAGTACTATCTCCAGGAACCAGGTATGCTGCATTTCTGTGATAACAAGCTTGTTATGTGTCTGGTTGCCTGTGGGTTTGTGCACTCTTTGTGCATCAGAGCCACTCAGCTGTGTCCACATGGTGTGTGCCGGACCTGGTTTCCCTGCAGGGGCTGAGGATTATCTTCTCTGATGGCTCTCGAATCATCTACAGACTCAGCGGGACGAGTAGTGATGGGGCAACGGTTCGGATCTACATCGACAGCTATGAGAAGGAGCTTATTTTTGAGGACACACAGGTAGAGTACCACATGTTCATTTCCAGCAAGAGTTTGCCTCATGATCTCTGAAAGGAGGTGAAAACCTCAGATGAACAAGTGATAGATCACTCTGTCATTACTTATTGATGATACATGAGTTACTGTTTGTAGCAAAGTAAATGCACTTTAGCTTCTATTGAAAATCAGAGTCCGTTGTGGTTTTGTTAGTTTGCACTGTAAACACAACGCAAAGGAAGAAAAACAACAAATTATTTTAGAACAGCTTTATAACCTTTAAATAATGCAAAAATAAAGTCATATTCACTAATTGAAGTTAATTGATTTAACACATGAAAGATTAAGAGGTAAGCCTGAAGTTCAGACCAAAGGTCAGAAGGTCAGTACCAAGCTCAGAAAAACAGGCTGAGCTGCATCTCAGCTTCTGCTTTACGTAGCAGAGATGGTGTGATGGGAAACTGTGGAGGAGAAATGTAGATTTTTGAGCATGCCGTGGTTTATGATGGCAGTCAAATTACCCATCAAGTTTTATGTTGCTGCAACACCGATTATTAGATTTCACCAGAAGATTTCAGTCTCCTCGGACACATGAGATGGTAAATCACATTAAGACAGAAATGCAGCTTCAGGCACAGAGGTGGACAGCTCATGGTTTGGGCCTGTTTCACAGTCAGCAGAATGATGTTAACACTATCCAGGTAAAGTCCAGGCTACTTTTTTGGTTCGTTTTTTCACTTTAAACTGCTGATTTTAATATTGTTATTACAGAACTGTTGTTTTTATTCTTGTACAAACTTTATTCTTGACTATTATTTTCCTGTGTTTTGTAACTGTGATTGTATCTCCTTTGGATGTGAAAAAATTAAATGTGCTTTATGCAAATAAAATGTATGACAATAATACGATAAAAATACTGTGTTGGGTCATAACACTTCCTCCACCATCTGAGATGCTGAAAACTAAATAAGCTACTAGTTTGTTTTTACTACCTTGTTCATCTTGTTCATTTTAAGACCTGATGAAGACCCGATGATGTGGTTTTTAGTGGGGATATGCAAAACCTACAACTAGAAAAGGTTTGATTTTGTTCTCCGTGTTAAATATGTAGGAAATTTTGCACTTTAAATGTTTTTGTTCTGGCAGGTGATGCTGGCACCACTTGCAACGATTGCTCTGAAGATTTCTCAACTGCATCACCGGACGGGTCGGAGCGGCCCGTCCGTCATCACGTGATTCCTCCTGCATCTTTACACCCTCGCTTCTTACAACCCCAGTTCCAACAAAGTGGGGAAATTTAGTAAAACATATATAAAAATGGAATACAATAATCTACTAATGTGTTTTAATCTGCTTTTAATTGTAAATCCTGTGTCACTGCCAAACTTTATTCTTTTTTCCACTCATTTTGAATTTATCTGCAACACAAGGCGGGACATCCTGTCCATGGAGGCGGGACTTCCGGTTAAAAGGGGCGTGGTCTAATTGGCTGCCAGCAACTGTTAAAACCATTTTGATTGATTCTGGTCACTATCCTCAAAGACATTTAAACAAAGCTGGGACAGAGTCATGTTCACACCGCGTTTTAACACTTTGGGAACTGAGGACACAAACTGCTCAGCTTGTAGGGGAAAGCTGTCATATTCTTACTTGATGAATAATTTCAGCTTCTTAATGATCTGATGTCACCGTTGTTGTATTTTATGCTTCTTAATGTGTGAAACATTTTCATAGGAAACAGGTGTAAACTGGAGGCAGGCCAGTCCAGTACCTGCACTGTTTTACTACGCGGCAGCACCGTTGTATAACACCTGCAGCATGTGGGTTAGCTTTGTCTTGCTGAAACCAGAGATGTCTATTAAGGAGACATAGCTTGGATGCAGCAAATGTTGCTGCTAAACCTTTGTGCATTCATTTTGTCATCACATGCCGTGTGCACAAACACAACCCCATACCACCACAGATAGCTTTGCTCTGATAACAATACAAATACGAGAGAAAAAAACATTTCAGTGTCAATCCATCTGAAATGACCAGCATTCATGGTGTGTTGGTGATATGGCACTCGGGCTTTGCTTGGTAGGGTTTTAACTTGTAGACGCAGCATCAAACTATGAGCTGATACGGTTTTCTGCAGTGTTCCTGAGTCCATGTGGTGATGGCCTTCACACAATGTGGTTTTTAAAACAGTGCTGAATGAGGGAATGAAGCTTACGAGCACTCAGTTAGTTTTTAGCTTTATTTGCATATATTTTACAGATGCCTTGAAGTTTTTTATATTATGGACGGTAGATGATAAAATCCCTGAATTCCTGCAGTTGTATGTTAATGGACATTGATCTTAAAGTTTGCTCACACAGTTGTTCAGAAAAAACCACTGAGTCTTGTGGGACGCTCCTTTTCTACCCACAGATGAGTGTGAATGGCCAAACAGGGATTTTTGAGCCTTCCTTCTTTCCCAGTCCTTTATTGCCCCTTTCTCTGCTTCTTTTTGGGACATGTTGCAGGTATCAAATACAAAATGAGTGAATATTTGCAAAAAAAACAATAAAGTTTATCAGTTTGAACACCACATATAGATTAAAAAGTATTTGCACAACATCTTTTTCGGTCACATTTCCCACAACAACCCGGTTTCATGGAATTGGGGGGTTTATATGTAAAGGTTCTTGTTATTTGGCTTTTTTTTCTTCTTTTCTTTTGTATAAACGGGCAAATCCAATAATGGCTGCCTTTTATGTAACAGTGTGAATTTTTACTTGCTGATATTAATCTGCAACTCATTAAACAGTCTTTTATTTTTGGTTAATCTGTTTTCATCTGTGCATCGCTCCATGTTATCGCTTTATCTTCTGAAACATGCAGGAATGGGAATAAGCTGAGAGGTTTCCAATCTGCAGGCACCCTCAGTGACTTCAAGAGCTAATGATGACAGCATTGCAGGGGTTTCTTTTCTCTTTGAAAGTCTTTTGCGTCCACTTTAATGTTGTTTAGCTAGTCCTGGTTTAACATGCTGAAGATGTTTTGTGAGGTTTTCTTTTGAAACTGTAAACAGTGGATTTAGGATTATCAAAAACGCAACACACTGTCTGTATTTTTGCAGCAAAGAACAGGATTTTTGCTACCATTATGCTTCTAATTATTATTTAGATCATTTATACTCCTTAATTTAAGGGAATTAAAGCTCATTGCAGAACTGGAGATGGAAACAGGAAACATTTAGGCTATAAAGGGCAACATTGTGAAAGGAGCTCATCCTGCTCTGGTGGTTAAAACTTCAGATTTCCATCTGGATATTAACAGCGTGAGTCCACAAACATCTGGTCCAGTTCTGTGATCACTCATGCTCTTTGAAGTCTCCCACAGTAGCTTTTCCCTGTTCTTTCTTCCAAACCGAACCTGAAGCCTGACAGGTGGGAAACCCGCTGAGTAAATCCAGTTAGCTTCCATGTCCTGCAGAAAAATCCCTGATGTTCAGTGACACAAACCTGCACTAAGTTTAACACTGAGCCCAGTAAGAGTTTAAGCGATGAGTGAAATGATTTCTAATAGGTTTTTGTTTACAGGTTTTCTCAGTTGCTTTGGTGCATTTTTCACATCATTTGCTCAACTGTAGCGACTACAAAGTTAACATGATTTTTGTGTATCAGACTCCACTTTAGTCAGAATACAAAAACATGTTATTTGAGTTTTAACAGACTATAAATGCTACAGCAGAGATATAAGATATTCCCATGTTAACGTCATTCACTTTTCTGGAAGCTTCCCTTCCACTGCTGAACTGAGTAAATGGAAATAATATTCTGTTAATATTTTACAGGATTGTTTATTGTAAACACAAATGTTAAATTTCAAAAAGTGTTTAAATAAACACAAATTTCAGAAAATATTATTTTGTGTAAACTTAATATTTCAATATTTATAACAAAAACGTAATTTGATAAAAAAAAAAAATCTCATGGTGACTTGACTGGGACTTAAAACTCAGGGTTTAGGACTTGTACTTGACTCGGGACTTTTTGTCTTGACCTGGGACTTGCTAGACATGACTTGGGACCTACTTGTGACTTGCTACACAATGACTGTCCCACCTCTGGTTTCTCATTCCTTCTAACAATGCTTCTGGACATGCATCACTTGCTTTCTGCTAAGGTCATGTCAGTCAAATTTAACTATACCTGTGAATATTGAATATAAATCTAATAGTCCTCATTTCATTGCTTGAGTTATTACATACAAAAATGTTGAACTAGTTGTAAAAATCTGTCAATCAAATTTCATAAATGTTTTTTCCCTGAAAATGTTTCCTAAATTGAACAATTTCTCTCAGGTGACCTTAGCTTTGACTGATAAGAAAGGTGGAGGGTATAT
>JBAMIG010000008.1:2651285-2662705 GCA_037177335.1 Kiunga ballochi
CAATATCTCAGTTGATTTGTACTGAATCCAGAATGTATGACATTTCATGTTTTTTAATTGCATTACAGGAAAAAAAGGACTTTTTCACAATATTCTAATTTTCTGAGACAGTCCTGTATATGCTACAGAAAGCATCATCCAGAACCATGTCTGGGTTTAGACATGGTTCTGGATGATGCTTTTGTACCTCTAAAAATGTCATTCTGTTGATGAAAGACATACTAGATGATGTGTAAAAATGTACGTGGAACGCCAAACTATAACCCAGCAAGTAAGATGGGTGAAAAGGCATTCTGATTTGTCCTCTGAAATGAGGCAGTCCTCATTTCAGAGGGCGTAAGTGACAGTGATACTCCATAAACTCCATCCACAAGGACAATATACAAATGATACTGAGAGCTGTGGTGAGAAAGAATCTGAAAGAAAATAACTGAATATTTGTTCTCAATAAAATCTGTGTAAAAGACTTAAAGGAGAGAAAAGAGGATGAAAATGAAAAAAGAAGGGTATTCATCTCAGCGGGATAGCTCTGGACAGCTGTTGCCTTGGCAACAGCCAGAGGCATCAAAAAGAATAAAAAGTAGTTCAGAATCTGGCCTTGGACACAATATAAGGTATAGTAATGAGATGCTGTAATGTGGACATCTGCTAGGTCACAGCAAAAAATTAAATAACTATATAATATATATATATATATATATATATATATATATGAACATATTAAGTCTGTGCATAACTCCACTTTTAAAAATGCTGATTACTGAAGCATTTTACTGAAACCCCTGAGTAAAGTTAAAAAGCACAGAGTGATGCCAGGATGATGCAAGCCATGAATGCATTATTTGTAATAATTTTTTTTAAAAATTGAAAAAAAAATGGGGGGGGGGGGGGGGGAATGCAAATTTAGCCCGGACCCCTTTCAAGGCTGGGGTCGGCCCTGGCATCAGTTGCAGCTTGACTATAACTATGTTATTATTTAATTAAAACATGAATGACTTTTAGTAGCTTTGTGTGTGTGATTGTGGATAAATGAGCTATTTCTATCATCAATCATGTTAAACACAGCGGGAATGCTGCAGGGTTGTGGGCTTCACACGGACACATGTCCATTTTCCTCCGGGTGGAAGTGCGTGTGGAAGGGACTAATGGATGCCGCCGGGCCGGCCACAGAGCGGTGCGCGCGCGCTGACAAGTCATTGGTAAACGTGAGGATTTACGTGGTCGCTGTTAAAGCCAATCGATGTGCTCGTGGAGTCGTGAAGGGGAACGAGCGCGAATGGCACAAATGGAAGCGGATAAAAGCGGGGGCGCGTGCCTCTGTGTCGGCCAGAGGAGCGAACAGGCGGATGGTGGACCGCAGCGCGAAACAGCGACAAACAGCTCGCCCCGAAGCGGAAACAACCCAACAACGGTAAGATGTCCACCTGGCAGATGTTACATTAAATCCTCCTCCTCCCAGATAAACATAAAATAACGTGTTTAAATCGTTTATATCGAACTTATTCCGCATACAGTGTGTGTTAGCCTAATGTTATTTTGGGTACTAGCTTGCAGCCCGCGAGACGTTTTATTCTTCTTTTAACATTTGTTGTTTAAAGTTTTTATGGTTAAAAATAAGCGTCTTCAGCTGCTTAGTCGGATAAAGGTTTGACAGAGTTATGAGTTTTAATATTAAAGTGGTGAACAGAGGAGAAATCTGCGGCAAAACATGTCGAGTTGCACCGAAAGCTCCATTAAATCAACGCAGGTTTCCGTGTTTTTTTATTCATCTCTAGATTCACATGTCGGCATCTGTTTGGATGTCTATGCAGTTTGAACGACTTTCTAACACAAACCCAGCACTGATGTTTTAGATGACATCTAATAAAGCAAACACATTGAGAGAAATTTGTTTGAGAAGTTTGAAAAGTTTGGGACTATTTGTGTAAAGCTAACAGAAACAGCGTGTCCTAAGCTGAGTCACAATCTGTCCATTTAACAATGAAGTTCCTGTCAAATGAGTTATGCAAAGATAATAAACAGCGCTATTTGTTTTGCATCCAAAAGATTAACATGTCTCACTTTAACCAGTTTAGTAAACGTTGTGTTTACAGCTGTGTTTAACAGTTTACTGCTGTTTCTCATAATGCATCATTTGACATGTGCATGTAGAGGATGTAGTGATGTGATGTGCAGAGGAAACATAAAGTGCTTTACACATGCTGTACTGTCAGAAACAGGTGATTACAGAGGTCATTGGTTGCTGCAGAGAGATCATGAGAAAATTATGTTAAAAATAAAATAATCTAGTGTGGACTGTATAGTTCAGCCTTTATTCCTGTTGAATTACACAGTTTTAGATTAAAGGGAGCCACTACTATTCCATGTAATTACATTAGAGCATGTAAATCTGCTCTTTGTCTGGTATCGGGTCGTGTCAAGCTAAGTATTTCCACATGGTGATTAAATTGTGTTACATAGTATTTCTAATGAATTTACACAGAAGCCTCCTGTAGAATCTCTTTCAGGTAATATTGAGTAGATTAGTTAATAGTAGTTGATATTTTACCAGCATGATTTTGCTGTACTTCTGAAACTCAGCAGTATTCCTCTCTGAGCCTAATTCAAAGCGTTTGTGTACTCTGTGCACAGACATGAGGTATGAACTGGCCACCGAGCTTTTATTCTCCATCCGTGCTGAAACAGCACAGCTCATCCAGCTGCTCTTTTTGAGCGGGATGCCAGGCGGATGACTCAGTTACTGGCTGCTCGGTGTCACTGTGGACCCTATACTGACTCCTCTCTCACTGAAAGTTGATGTTTTGTTACCAGAACATGAGTACACGCTAGTCTGTGCAAGGCTTTTATTGTATTCGGATGGGGTGTCACACTATGAGCAGTGACAGAAATCTAGCAGGGGTTGGAAACAAAGCATTTTCTGTTTGCAGCTGATTGAGTTGAATGTAAAGACCTGCCCAAGGTGTTCCTCGCCTCTCATCCAATGATGGCTCAGGTAGGCTGTAGCTACTTGCAACCCTTCATTGAAAAAAGCATACATGGATGACAATAGTGATTCATTTATGCATTCGTTTATTAATTAATGTATGACTTAAGCTGAATGTATAGTCGCCCGGCAGCTGGGTAAGGTTGTTAAAGCATCACTGCTGAGTGCTCCGCATAGGTTACACTTCATGACCCAATGTGTATCCCTGCTTGTCGTACTCCTTTTTGACTAGGCACAGTTTATCTTCTGTGTTGAACTTTATCAAACATACATTGAAAAACAAAAAAGAAATGCTCAGTCCTCCTAATTCTTAAATTCATCCATTCTTAGAAAACATTTAAGCATAAATAAAAGAGTATAAAAGTGGTTATTGCACATAATAGCATGGAGCAAGAATAATAATAACATGTACACTTTATTGTATGAATGTACCAAATAGAAAAGTAATCAGCTCTCACCTTAAATCCTCAGAAAGCATCACTGTAATTGATGACTGTATGAGAATTTTAGTGGAAAATTGTGACATTATGGTTTTATTTTTCAGCATTGTGGATTAATACTTTGTTTCAGCTTAAAAGAGTATTTCTAAGGTTAAAACCTGTTGCTATAAAGTGTCATTTATATTCATGTTTAACACAGGTTCAGATACTTGTGCCAGTCACAGAAAATGACGTAAAGTGATTAACACAAGATTTATACTCAATATAATCTGTGTGACTAATATTTTCCACTTGTTTATATATCAGAAATGACACATTCCTGAATGCTTTCTGCTCATTTATGTCTCAATGAGCCTGTCAGGATGTTATTTGGGTTGACTAGTCAGCTGCTGCACTTACTTGCTCATGTTAGGCGCTGCTGCATTATAATTACATTAAGTTTCCTGAGAGGGTCTTTCCACTAAAGAAGAAAGGGTGCTGGTTTGGTGTTGATGCTAGAAACAGAGCTTAGCTTGTTCAACTCCAGTGCTTCCAATGAACCAGTTTGGTTTTTGACTGAAAGAGCCCGGTTGGTTCTGCGTCATTACGTAATCTAACACGTATTTACCTGCGTGATATTAAATGTCTCGTGTTAAGATGTTGAATTATGTTCAAATTCACTGGTCAGGTATCTCTGCCCCAGCTGTGGACGCAAAGCTGAGTGAACTGGTTCTCAACCCAGCACAGAGTGGGTGCCTGGATAGATTCAGTTTCCAGAGCCAGGAGCCGGTGTTTAAAAGAACCAGTGCTTGGTCTGGTCCTGGCTCCGAACAGCACAGGAACCAGCTTGGTCAAAAGACACACGTGTCCTCTTCCTTTGTGTTTTTTGCAAAAAGGGACAACTTCTGGCATGTAATGTTATGTGTGTGTAATTAAGTAAAGCTGGTTTATAAAGATATTTTCAGGAAAATGAAAGGGAAGGAGGGGGCGGGGGGGGTATATAAGTACACGGAAAATGTTTAAAAGTGGCTGAATCTAAGTTAGGGATTAGGATAAGTGATCTTCCTGTGTGTGTGTTTATTCATAAATTGCTGTTTTTAGTTGCTAGCCAATTTTGTTCTGCAGCCATAACAATGCTTAGACAGACTGTTCAGGTACAAACATCATGTGGGAAATCCTGCATCATGTATTATGTCACACTACTGGAGGAAAAAGCCATTGCTATCATCTTTTTAGCCACATTAAAATTAAACAGGTGATTATAGTTTTTATTGCTGGTTACGGATGGAGCGCTGGTACTAAGTACTGTCCAATTCTGTCTTAGATGGGCTGTACTTTAATCCTGAATTTCCCTCTGGGATGAAGGAAGTCTTTTTAGTTTGATTTGATTCGATTAGGTTGTCAGGATTGGGTGTAATACATCTAATAAAGGCTGAGTTTTCTAAGTAAGAAGGGTTTGTGACGCACCACGTTGTAGTAAATTCTGAGAATCATCAGAAATGATGTTTTCTTCATGCAAGACTGGAAAGAATTGAAATCTTTCAGTGTCCCGTTTATCAATAAAACAAGCAGTAACGCTTCATTAGTGTTGAGTATGTAGTGCAGTGAGATTCAATGCTAATGGAGTACAAATACAGAAACAAAGACAATTATTGGTAAATAGTTTTGTTAGGAATTACCTAAATAAACAAAAATGAGTTCTAGTCAAGCAGCAACGTTTATATGAAGAAAGTTCACACCTCATCTGTTAAGAGGTCCAAAACAGAGCAAAGAACATTTTAGGTCCAATGGGACGAGTTTATCTTCACAATAATTGTGAGAGGTAGAAATTTTTCATGCTAATAATGAACCTCATCAAACCCCTGATGGCTAAAGGTGTCTTACCATCAGTTTTAATATGTTTATAAGCGTCTGAACTCTCATAACAGAAGCTCATTTCTGATCAACAGATGTGATCTTTGCAAAAAATAACATTTCTACCTTAATAGTTTTTTTTTTGCATGCTTTTCCTCTTCAGTGCTGCTTTTATAAGAGATAAAGGCTTGTGGGACTCATGGCCATTTTTTCTCTTTCTTTCTGGTAAAGATGACAAATTCTGGCTTGTAATCAATAAAGTAAACAGCTAAACTGGAACATACAAATGAGATGAAGATCCCATGAGGAAAATTCAGTTGTTCAGCAGCTTATATTAAAAATGAGGACAGGCTGGGGATGCACAATATTGGAAAAACTGACATTGCAATTTTTTTTAACCCTGCAAAATATATATAATATACACTTTACACATAGTACTTAAAATATGCAGCATGTTTAATGTTAATTAACCTGTATTATTATCTTTTATTGCTTGCTCAGATCCTGAGTACATGTTTTGTTCTTTTATGTTCAAACATAAATTGTTTTTTCCCATAAAAGTTTTTATTTTGTTTTATTGAAATTAAACAAATCCGTTAGTCAGCTATCCCTGAAATAGATGAAAACATCAAGTGAATGTGTCTCCTACATAGCAGGATGTGTGATGTGACTATTCCACACATGTACATTGCAATGACTATGATCAAAGGATGTATTGTGGGGCTCTAGGACAGGCTGAACCGTGTCATCTTTTCTTGGAGAAGTTGGGGAGGTACAGGTGGACCCTGCCGAGCGGCGAGGAGCGAGGCAGCTGCTTCTTATCACATGTCTAAGAGACACTGGTCCAATTAAACAGAAGGTTCAGCTGTAAACAGACCTCTCCAGTCTGCTGGTTCTTTTTCAGCCAAACATTTGAGCCAATCAAATGCATCTAATCACTTGTTGTTTTTGTAACCTGTTTCTTTTTAAAGGACCCTGAGTTCAGTAGATGTTTTCAATAGGGCAGGCTGAAATAGACTTTCCATTTTAAATGTCTTTTTTTCCCCTTTCAAGGTGGCACTCCTAATTATTGGTCTTTTTAGTTACTGCAATCCGACAGCTGCTCACTAACAATTATATCTGCCATTGTTCTGGACACCATAATAACCATTCAGAGCCAAGTATCCAACAGGAGCTCCATCCACTCAGAAATCTGCTAGCTTTGTCAAGAAACTTGAGGTTAATCAATAAGAGCAAACGGGAGACCTCAGCTAAAAATACTTAGATCATTTTTTTCTACTTTTGTTAATGGTTTTAAATGTTAGTTTACAGTCTTGTCAAGTAAAAGCACCAGCATAAGAATGAAGAAACAGTATGATAATGAGCTGAATAAGAGCTGCACACTCAGCTTTAGTATTAAATGTGTTTATATGGTGGATTGAACTCTTCTCAGCCATTTTAATCTGGTGTGTGTGTAGAAAAAGCCCATCCCCAGCACCTCCAGTATCATCTTTCCTCTTCAAGACAAAAGAATAAAAGCCAAAGTCTGCATAACAGATTAGCTTTAGTGCAAAAAATAATGCCATTTTATTAAAATCATTCACATTGAAATTATATGTTGCATTTCCAAAGTACATGAACATTACATCTGAGTGTAATGATAATAATTTAATTTATTAAACTAGAAAATAAAACTGCAAACTGTTACAGTATAACCCACAAATAACCTTTCCATCAATACAGCCTGTTGTTATTTTGCTACATGTTCTATAAAACAGTTTATTGTTTAAATGTAACAAATGCAGACAGTTAAAAACAATATTACGATCATTACTTCTGAGTGCAAAACACTAATGCAGCCCACTCCCCCCGCTTCGACACCCATGTTTCTACAGCCATTGAATATCCACATGGGAATCAGAACAAACATGTTCACAGTGTCTGTACGTGCACATGTAGTAAACAACAATAAAACACGGCTGTATAGGACTCAGTGCTGCTTATAAGCCTGCCAAAATAATTCAATCCGAGCAGTTTAGGTAAATCCATCGAAACACAATTATGCAGCAGCAAATATGATACCAATCAATATTTACCAGACAGGAGCGCGAGCGGTTTCATTTCTGGATAAATGCAGCGTGTAAGAAGCTGCAGGGCTGGAATAAGTTCTGAGCACATGCTATGTAATCTTTCTAATATTATCCATCCTTCCCACATTGTGTGTGTGTGTGTGTGTGTGTGTAGGGGGCATGCCCACACACAAAGCAGTTGTTGCACTTCATGCTTGCAATGGCTGAGCTGAACCTGCAAAATAAAACACTATGTTGTGGAGCTTGTAGATGGTATTAGGACTTCTACACCTACGATTAGCCATGATGACATAATAGTGTTATTAGTTGCTAATCATGTTCAAGCTGATGGTAGAGAAACATACAAGGGTGCAATTCCCAAGCAAAGATGTTGTGTTTTATTGTAGTGACATGCATTATGTTTTTGGGTAGAACAAAAAGGGAAAATTAATTTATTTTTCCTTCTTCCTATTATATAAGCGACTCAAAGCACAAATAAAAAGACAAAAACAAAACAAATCAAGACAATCCAGATGCTGTTACTCTGTGTTTAGATGAAGACATTCCTCGTTTCATGTTTAAAGAAAATAAGTGGGATAGAAATGGCCATAAGGGACATCACGCTGTGTGGACCTCCCGTTAGCCAGCATCTGAGCCAGTCAGGATTTAGACAGATCATTTAGGAGCATCTTGGCATGAGCGTAGGATTGGGAAGAGGCGTAGTTATGTGTCCTTATTCAGTAACTCCTGACTGCTTATCTTTTTACTGCGCAAACAACTGAAAGGCCTGTCTTGTTGACTGGCTTCACTGCGTTTTTGTCTCTGGCTCATGTGATTGGCTCTCATTGATTTAAACTGAATGATTTACAGCTAATGTTTCTGGCCGCTAGCTGGAGGTCCCTGCTATTGAAGTTTTAACAGTTTTAATGTGAATTGAAAATTAAATTAAAAGGATTATCTGTAACATAAATTCTATACAGCTGCAGAGTCAAAGTGATAACACCTAAATATTTTTTCTCCTACATTATCAGAACTATGAGGATGATGTAGGAATGGTTTATGACTGTGTAATTATGCAGGACATTCCCTTCAAGCTTTCATTAAACTGATGAATTTAAGTGCAATTGATGCAAAAGAAATACTTTTAATTCCATGAATTTACATGAATGATAAAGTAAAAAATACACATATAATATATATAGTAAAAATATATAAACTATATATATATATATATATAATAAAAATAATAATGCATAGAAAATATATATAATGAAAAATATAAAATATCTATAATAAAAAAAATTATATATAGAAAAATATATAGTAAAAATATATATAGTAAAAAATATTATATAATATAAAGTAAAATAATACTACATTCAGTTTGACCAATACTAAATCAAACAAACAAAAAAAGCTTGATATCAATACATAATAGAATATTTGGCATTATAAACGACTTCTTTATGCGCTCATCCACCTTATTGCATGATAGCACAGTCTTCCTTTGTGAGCCACTTTTATATCCATACTAATGTCCACATCACACCCGCGTCCTGCCTTCTGTCTGCTACTGGAGACGGGTGCCATTGATGTATCAAGGCATGTTTTTTCTATAATCAAGGTGCAAAAAAAAAAAAAGAGGTTAAAGTAGTACCTAATACTAATCTGAAATGTGGTTCATAAACACAACACATTGTATGAAGCAGTCAGGGAAAAGATAACAGTAGCTAAATGATACCAAACTGTGTCCCAGTAGAAATCCTTCTGGTTTTCAAACAATGCAAAAGTAGATTCCAGCAGAAATGAGCTTTTCAGATGGGTGACTGAGAGGAGTTTGTTGAGGAGGGAGAGAAACAACACAGAGATTTGTGGCAAGATGACGTAACAGTGGAGGCCACATGCAGGGAACCCACTGCCCTACTGTACTGGCTCAGAGACAAAGAGAGAGAGAATGAAGGGGTCAGACTTTCCCTGGATTGTTCTGTTCGTCACGTCGTGTGTCTCTTATGTTGCCACTGCAAATATCATTAGTCATGTCATGAGATCTTATCAGTTGGACACAAACACAGAGGCTTGCATTATACTTTGAAAATAATCCTAAAAGTATTTAGACAGTTTTAATCTCTGTTTTCAGACTCCAGAGACACATTTAGATTTGTCTCCTGAGAAGATAATCTAAGTCATTCATTCATTTTCTATACCACTCCATCCAGTTCAGTGTCACAGGCAACTGGTGCCTATCCCAGCAACCAGCAGACGAGAGGCAGGGTACACTTTGCACAGTCCAGTCCTTTGCAGGGGAAACACAGAGAGACAAACCACCATTCATGCTTACACTCATGTCTAGGACAATTTAGACTGACCACCTAGTATGCATGTCTTTGGATGGTCAGAGAAAACCAAAGCACCCAGAGATAACCCATGCAACCTCCACACACTGTTCTGACCTCCCTACGGTCAAAGCTTGAACCAGCAACCTTCTTGCTAACCGCTACACCCCCGTGCAGTCTGGCGGATCCAAGTGTTTAGATAAAATAACTTATAAATAACTTGTGGAGTCCATAGAAATGGCAGTAGTTATTGAATTTCTGTCAGATTTCTGTAGCTAAGGACACCAATAAAGTGGAAGTGCCAAATTAGATTTAATATCAATTTATTTACAGATATTTATGTTGTATATTTTGGGGAATATTAAAGATATTTTTTAAAGAAAAGTATTTTTTAAACAACTGATCTTTGTATATAAAAGTCACACATCTGGGTATTTGCTATGGCGTGTCTAACCTGCAAACGCAGAGCGAAAACTTATCGATATCGATAAGTTCTAATGGATCCATGTGATGAACTGATTTGGCTTCAATCTTTTTGTATTTTGGCTTAAATCTGCATAATGCTTATCAAGGAATTCCTCCTGATATCTGGTCTATAAATCAGGTAAATAAATGAGCCTGATGCTGTCATTGGATTGATACTAAATACTATTGTTATACTAAACAGAAAGGTAAAACTCTGAAAGTAGGGAATAAATGTTCTTTGTGAATAAAGGTATTTGGTTATGTTTAGATTATATTAGTAAGAGGTAGACCAAAATGTATTAGAAGCTGTAGCTCTGACAGAAGCTGCTGTGTCTGGTGATATTTTTTGCTTTTTGCATTCAATAAGCAAAGATAAGCTTACAGAGGATACATTTCCCAATCAAGGTTCAAGTTGAGAAATTTTGCTGACTTAACTGTTGTCAGTAAATGAGCTTAAAATCACTGTTTAATTATTGTAGGCTCTTTGAAAGGCTTTTTTTCTGGCTTCACACCAGTTAACATAATATTAACTTAGTTCCTCTCATCATTTCTTTGGCTTTCTTTGTTTTGGGACCACAAAAGGTACTTTTGTGTGGGTGTCCAGCAGTTTTAAATGTATGACAGTCACTGACTCACCCTGCACAGCTCTCCATTGTGTGGACAGATTTACTGGTCATACATTTACTCACAGCTGGCTAGTTTTTTATGTAGGATATGAAGAGATGGTTACTTGTTGTTATGAGTTTCCCTTTTACAGGTTATGCTATTAGAATACATGGGAGAACATGAATACATCTATGAATACACGGGCATAAATACATTTAATACATGGGATGTTTGGATAATTGATGTATAAACTCTATAAAGTATGTACAGTGCTTGTTCTGAGTCTGAGGGCTTATTTTACCTACCCGGTTTTGTCAGCCCTTTGTTCCCAAGCTTAAAGGGTGCATATCATGCAAAATCCACTTTTTTAGCACTTAAATCCATGTTTTTGTGTTTAGGAATGCAGAAAATGTTCTTTATTCCCTCCTGGTGCTCCACATGTATCTTTATATTCTTTTTGGTAATATTTTTCAGTTTGTCTTATTTTCTCTATTTTCTATAAGGTTTTTTTTTCTTTTATCTATTACGTCACAGTTTTTTCTGTGGGACTGCCAAATAAGGTCGTGGACTTCCTGTTAACCAATTTTGTAATCTGATACGTTGACATTTATAGTAAACTTACCAATAAAATGTTTCTCTGCTGGGAGATTAGCGTATCACTGCTATCAAGCTACAATCATGGTGGAACAGGGTAGAGTTGAACTTCCTGTGA
>JBAMIG010000008.1:2706751-2716762 GCA_037177335.1 Kiunga ballochi
TGTGTGTGTGTGTGTGTGTGTGTGTGTGTGTGTGTGTGTGTGTGTGTGTGTGTGTGTGTGTGTGTGTGTGTGTCACAAAGCTCAAACAGATTAGAATATTGTGCACATTAATGGCGAACCTCCCTTCTCGCAGAGGAGACTGTGTGGCGGCGTCAGTTTATAAACACCCAGTGTGGTGGTGTCCATTTCCATCTGTGTTCTGCAATGTGGTCTGGGGGAGGACTGGGATCAGGAGGGATGTTGTCAGACCATGATGGGTGACTGTGACCGTGACACAGGTTTCCTGTCTCTTTATTTCCCGTACCCTCCTTTTCACTGCCTCCTGGTTACCAGACAATAACAATGGCTGCCAGGCTGAGCCTTTAAACAGCGCTACGTCATGGGGACAGTCAGGACACGGCCCCGCCGGCTTCCAATGGCTTCATGTCGCCGTTGTAGACTATAGTTATGAAAATATAGATGTGAGGAGTTTATTATGTACCAGGTGAGCTGCAGCTGGATGCTGGCCGTTTGCTTTTTAGCAACTTCTTGTATTTTTGTATCAGTAATGCTTCTGCAGCAACTCCCACAAGCTGCAGAAAGGACTCTGTTTCTTTTCAAACCAACATCAAACCCCAGTGTGTGTCCATTTTCTGTGTCCAAGGGCACAGGTGCATCCGGGGATGCGGGACCACACACCCTGCTGACCGCCTGCCTGGTCGCAGTGACCTAAGAGACGGGGAGCCGCCTCCCTCGCTATCATTAGCCTCGCCACACTTCCCTACCGATGCGGTGACGGCCTTGGACAAACACCGCCATCTGAATCCAGTTAGAGGAGCTTAGTGCTTTGCGGGCTCGCGTGCAAGCAAGCCCCCATGAGCAAATGACAAGCAGGGGTAGGAAACTTTAACTCACGTGTGGTCACTTTGGCTTTGAAGCATCACCATCCTCAGAAGGGAAAGAATGACAGGATTATTGAAGCAGATGCAGCAGCTTATTCGAGGTTAAATTATATGCTGTGACTCAGCACATCAGGCTGATATAATTACAAAGTCTTAATTTTGTCATTTTCATCAGAAGGAAAAAACCCAGTGAGGGATGTAATGGTACAACATGTCTTCTCCCCCTTTCTTTAAGTCAACACCTTCTAGGAAATTACTTTTCAGCATTGCTTAACCATGAAAACTAGCGTGTGTCAACGCTAAACAACTCCATCAGGGACACAGGCAGTGTTGGTTCACTTTGGACAGCTGTGGCGTTGCATCATGATGTCAAACTGTTCCTGTGCAATCACTTTTCTACTGCTGAGGTCAAAACGAAACAGCAGCTTCAGCTGGACTCATCCCAAAGTCACTTTTTTCCAGCTCAACAGGTCATCCTGGCAGGCAGTTAGACTTGCTAATCTGGGACTTTTTCTGCAGCAAGCAGGTATGTCAGCCTGTCTGAGGTCATGCTGGGAAGCAGGATGTGAACCACCTATGTGAATTGCTCTATTAAGTAAAAGGGGAAGTAGGTGGAGACGCATGCTCGGGCCTGTGTTGGGGGGGAGGAGCCTCAGAGACCAGTTAGTCAAAGTCAGCTTTATCACTATATGTTTCCTGTCTGACAGAGAGGAGAATAGAGGATGCAGGCTGAATCGCTGGCAGGCTCAGTAGTTGTTAAATGTCAGAGCTCTGAAGGCTTTCTTCTGCACTGTGGGGCTTTTTTTCCTTTTTAAGTGACAATGGGACTATGCTGCCTTGAAAAGCAGAGTAAAAACTTGAAGATGCTCACAAGTTGGAAAAAGGTGAGTTAAAGAGGAACGGCTTTGGATTAACATGAATAAACATACATTTGTTTGATTTCTGCTGCTTGTGGGCGCTTGTTAAGAAAAGAGCTGTATAAATACAGTTCTTCCATGTTTACTCATTTACACTGAGATTCATTTTAATGTTAATGGTCTGTTTCTACCTGATATGGTGTTTGTTATACTGACTTTCTGAGATGGTGACGCGCTTACAGTTAATCTAATTTAATATTTCTGAGAACTAACCACAGGTTTTTTTTTTCTTTTTGGTAACTTCCTACGTTGAGCTCTTTGCTAACGCTAGAGGTTGCATGAGTTAACACCACGCGTTGAGTAATACTGAGTACGCAGATAGCAAACCGTGTGTTTTAGCTGAACTACGTGACCCGGGGGCAAATGACATTCAGCTGTGTGTTTAATTCATCCTCCATAGGTCACTGAAATCAGCAGCACCCCCCTCGCTCTAAAGAATCAATTACAATTTTATTGGCAGGGAGCAGAACTGACTCACTCCAAGCTTTTTTGTGACTGATTTTATTTTTTCTTCTTCATCATGGACAGCTTCTGGCAGTCTGTTTAAGAGAGCGGCCAGCTCTTTAAAAGTTGTATTCAAGTTTCACAGTCAAGAAGAAGTCAGCTCTCTGTTTGATGGCTCTGAGGTGGAGAGGCCAGAGAGTCTGGTCTGGAAGAGAGAAGACTCCATTGTTAGCTTTAATAACAGGATAGCTGGAAAGGGACCTAAACCATATATATATATATATATATGTGAAATGTGAAATGTAGACTTTTGTATGTGTTTTTTGGTATCTGTCCCATCCAGAACCAGTCTGCTAAACACTTCTCTGGTTTTCTGGTGGCTTGGATGTGATGTGATGCAGTGTTTACAGAGTGGGGACCACCGTGGGAATGATGGAGGGGGACCATGTGACTCTGTTGCTATGGCATTCAGGCAGCCTGTGCAGTGGGTGATGCAGCAGGCTTAACATACTGGGACGTGCTTGTCTCAGATTTGTGTCTCGTATTCTGAAAACAGTTGTTTTCTGAGAGGGAAAGCCTTTTACGTGTGTCCATTTACGGACTGAACGATGCTGCGATGTGTTTGGGTTTATAGCTGACTTTAAAATGAAGCCTAATTGAATCGGATTGGTTGATTTGGATCAGATTGAACCGATGTCCTCTTTTGCTCTTCACACATCCTGATAAACAATCTGATGCTTCGGTGTGTCACGTTGCTCAGTTTGTGCATTGCATCTGTTCTGCATTACTGAGCAGGGGGAGCTTGTGAAAAAGGGAAGGTGGGGGAGAGAAAGATGGAGGGGGGGATTCTCCAGTCTCTGGCTTTCTGCAGTGCTTTGCATGTCTCAGTGTTTAGAGTGGGCGAGAGGCAAAGTGAGAGAGTCCACCAGTGTGTCTGCCATACGGGACTCTACTGCTTCAGCTTACCCTCCCTTTCTCCTCTCCTCCGTCTACCATCCCGCTTTTCCTTTTCTCTCTCTGTCGACTAGCCTGCCTTTCCTCCCAGCCTTAGAAAGGCTGGATCCCCCCCTCCCTTTTCTCATCGCTGCGGGTCACTGGATGATATTTGGATGTTGTCGAGAAGAGACGAAAGTGTAAAGAAAGACGGACAGAAGCAGCTCGAAAAGGAGAAAAAGAGTGGAAACATTGACCGGATCTGGGGGGATTCCATCACTCTGGCTAGCGGGTTTTCACTCCTTGGAAAACAATGGAGCGGGTTAGGAGGAGGCGCGTCGGGCTGAGGATGTAGGGTTCCACAGAGGCTGCAACCGGAGCGATTTTCACCGCCCATTGTTGGCTGGAGCTTCGGGCTGCAGGGCTGCAGGGTTCAGCCTTGGGGATCCACTCAGAGAGGAGCACTCACTGCTTCTGCTGGGGAGCACCAGGGGCTCAGAACCGCTCAGCACCATGCCTGAGGCCAACTACCTGTTCTCTGTGTCCTGGGGATACATTAAGGTGTGTCCTAGTTGCTCTGGGGTTTATCGTAATATTACTATCATTGCTAAAGTGTATCTTTTGTTTGCTTGGATCCGTGTTACTGCGACATTTCTTGACACTGGAAGAAACGTGCACAAAGATTAGCATGCTGGGTTTTCATCTTTCACATTGAAATCTGTCTGAGCAGATAAAAACAACATGTTCTCATGGGATGAACATCCCGTGCAAAACAGGAAATGCCTCATTTTAGATACAAATATAACATATTTTGTGTTTTTATCTCTTTTTTTCCTCCAGTTCAAGAGGATGCTGAACCGGGAACTAAGCCACTTGTCAGAGATGAGTCGCTCAGGCAACCAAGTGTCAGAGTACATCTCCAACACCTTCTTAGGTAAGCACTGCAGCTCATATTCACCCACACAGAAAGACCGCAGTGTCAGGCTTCAGGGGGCTAACCAAACGCTCGTCTGAAACCAGTCTAATCTGGTCTGGAGGAGGGAAACAGAATCCCCTCGTTCTGACTATATATATATGTGGCAGGAGGAGGGAGGGCTTTATACTCGGGGAACACTTCCCTCTGGAGAGATCAGGAGCAGGGAGGGGGGGAACGTATATGCAGCTCCTCATAGAAGCTGCATTATTCATCAGCAGCGTTTCCTCGCGGCATTTCGTGACTCACATTGAGGCCGCCACACAACCCCACAGGTTCCCCCCTCATCACAAATACCCACCGTACAGCTTCTCAGGAAGCACGTCCATCTTTCCCGTCCCAAGAGAGAAACGGGACTTTTCCAGAAGAGAGAAAGCCCGGCTCGGTTTAGCTTTGAAGCTTTGCGCTTTTCTAACACCTGTCAGGTGGAGAGAGATCCCTTCCCTCTGCTGTGTGGAGGATGCAGCTGCGAGCATTGTGGGAGTTTCACTCTCGCTCACCTCCATGCAGCGGGCGAGAAATGTCACTCATCAAACACAACGGCTGAATGAATAAACCCTCATAAAAACAACGTCTCTCTGAACATTTCAGCTTTCCACCGTTCTCTGAACTGTCGTCACGCCACAGCTCCCTTTCACAGAAAACACGCATCGCTGGCATTTCACAACATGCCATTAGCACCACCGTGACCTTTTTCTTCTTTTCATTCTCTTTTTCTCATCATTGGTATGAAAATGTGTTTGCAGGTGATCTTAGTAGCTCATATTTTTAGTGGCGGAGACAGAAGGTGATTAAATAACCGTCACAGCGGCTTTACGTGTTCTCGCCTAGGTGTGAGAGGTCACCGCGTGTTAACCCTTTATTTGTTCTAGCAGCAACAAAGCATACAGGGAAAATCCAGCAACCCCAGTTTAATCGTGTCTCCTTCCTCTTTTTATGTCTTTAATTTGTTTTTACAGACAAGCAGAATGAGCTGGAGCTTCCTTGTCCAGTTCCAAAGTCTAGAGACAGGAAGAGGAGGCAAGGCCAGCAGCAGCAGGGTGGGATGATGACACAGATCAGCGGGGTGAGGAAAGTCAGCCATACCTCTAACATCTCCGGAGGCAGCGGGAACTACTTCGGGGTCAAGACAGACCAGGAGGAACTGCTTTCCAAGGTGAGTGAAGGAAAGACATGAACTCCCTGAGGCTCAGTGTTTCAGTGGGTCATGTGATTTTCATTCTGGCCTCTCCTGACAGGACCTGGAAGACATCAACAAATGGGGACTGAACATCTTCAAAGTGGCGGAGCATTCGCACAACCGACCGCTCACGTGCATCATGTACACCATCTTCCAGGTCCGTCCCGTTCTTCCTAAACAGCACGGCGCCTTTTTTAAAAAGGACTTTTCAACAACTCGTGTCATTCCAGCACAGAAAGGCAGCTGTATTGTATAATTCATGCAGCTATGTCTCATATTTCCAGTGTTACATAAAGAAGACAGGAGATGATTCTCAGGCAGCTGTAGCAGCCATGAGGCACATGTCAGTGTGAACAGTATGTTCTTCATCTGCTAGGTGACCATTAGCTGTTAGGATAGCTGTGAATCATCTTGGCACAGAGCTGCTTTGCTATTTTAGCCTCCTTCTCCTCCAAACACTCGAATTTCCTCACTTCCATCACAGAGGTGTGAAAACGCGCCGGCTTCATCCTCTTCTCGCTGTAAAGATTGTTTTTCCTCATCTTCCTCGTCTGTGTCGCACGCAGGAGCGAGACCTGATGAGGACGTTCAAGATTCCAACCGACACCTTTGTGACGTTCATGCTGACCCTGGAGGGCCACTATCACGCCGACGTGGCCTACCACAACAGCCTGCACGCCGCTGATGTGGCCCAGTCCACACACATCCTGCTGTCCACGCCCGCTCTGGACGTAAGTCCCTGTGAGCTGATGAGCCGACCGGCCTCACGAGGCTTCAAACGGCTCGCCTTGCTGAACAAGTTTATTGCTTTCTCAACGCAGGCCGTCTTCACCGATCTGGAGATCTTGGCAGCCATTTTCGCCGCAGCGATCCACGACGTGGACCACCCAGGAGTGTCCAACCAGTTCCTCATCAATACCAGTGAGTTTAAAACACGTGAGATCGGTGTCCTTACCAAGCCAGGCTGTTTAATTTCTCTCCCTCGCTTTGTGTTTAGACTCGGAGCTGGCTCTGATGTACAACGATGAGTCGGTGCTGGAGAATCACCACCTGGCCGTGGGCTTCAAGCTGCTGCAGGAAGACAACTGCGACATCTTCCAGAACCTGAGCAAGAAGCAGAGGCAGACGCTCCGCAGGATGGTCATCGACATGGTGAGGAAACATCAGCTGATCTGCTTTTAGCCTCCAGACTCGTCTTCAGCTGCTAATTCCTTCCCGGATATGTTCTGTCCCACAGGTTCTGGCGACGGACATGTCCAAACACATGAGTCTGCTGGCCAACCTGAAAACCATGGTGGAGACCAAGAAGGTGACCAGCTCTGGCGTCCTGCTGCTGGATAACTACACAGACAGGATGCAGGTAACCAGTTGCATCTGCTTGTGTGAACTGGTGCTATAGAAACAGCGACTAAGCGGCGGATTATTCTGCAGGTGCTGCGCAACATGGTTCACTGTGCAGACCTGAGCAACCCCACCAAGCCTCTGGATCTGTACCGCCAGTGGACGGACAGGATCATGGATGAGTTCTTCCACCAGGGAGACAGAGAGCGGGAGAGGGGGATGGAGATCAGCCCCATGTGTGACAAACACACAGCTTCTGTGGAAAGGACTCAGGTAGGAGAACAAACACACATCCAGCTCTGAAAATACGAGTCAACGTCAAACTGACATCATCCCTGCTCGTCTTTTTCCAGGTCGGATTCATAGATTACATCGTCCATCCTCTGTGGGAGACCTGGGCCGACCTGGTCCACCCCGATGCCCAGGACATCCTGGACACGCTGGAGGAAAACAGGAACTGGTACCAAAGCATGATCCCTCAGAGTCCCTCCCCTCCTTTCTACACCAGCGATGGAGAAGGAGGACACGGGGACACGGAGGGGATGCCTGTAGAGAGCAAATTTCAGTTTGACCTGACGCTGGACAACCAGGACGTGCAGGGTGGACACAGGGACAGCAGGGTGATGGACACAGCTGTTGAATGTGATGATGCAATCAGAGACCTTAGATCCGATCAAGATGAGGTGGAAAAGACGACTCGGGACGTGTCCCCGGCGGAAACATAGCTGGAACCGTTGCTTCTGGGCTGAGTTGCTTTTTATTGCAGTGGAGAAATCCTGCAAATCTGGCTTTCTGGGAGCCGCGCGGCTCGGAGGGGCGCCCCTGTGAACGAGGCTCGGAAACCCCGTGGCAGTTTGTTTATCAGTCGCTCAGAGAGCAAAGCTGGAGGTTTGTGGCCCCTCCTCTGGATCCGGATGGTCACGGGAGGAGAGTCCGACGAGACGGTATGAAACTGTGGGAACAGGAAAGCTTCCATATTTGCACTTCAGGACATTTGTACAATATTTGTAACATCTCAAGACTGGAAAACACCAAACTACTGGTGACCAAGTTGTAATAAAGTAGGTTTTTTTTTCCATTTAACACTTGTCTTTTAAAAAGTGTGCCTTTTTTTTTTTTTGTAAATGCTTTTATAATTTATTGAACACATTCACGTAGCTGTAAAGTGTCCACTTTCCTACATAAAGGACATAATTGTCTCACAGTCTTCCTATTGTTCTGGCAATAGTCTAAGCTTATTCTCACTAAAGCAATCGCTGGATGTGGTCAGAAATCGGTCAACTTCCCGGCACAATTTGCACTTTGTGGCACACTGTAAAGCAGAGCGCATGTGGAAAGCATGGGTGGATTACAGAGGACATGTAAGACCCCATCATTTCATTCATGTCTCATTTCAGAAACTTTCCATAGAGCTTTTTATCCACTTCACTGCCAACTCTCCAGCACTTCTACTTCCACCTGTCTGACTAAACTCTCCTTAATGCCACAGATAAAGATCTCACTCCCAAAGCATCCCATCCTCCCCCCGGATGCTTTCCAGCGTGAGCTTTGAGTGACTGTAGGGCAGCCACAGCACCTTTGTATCTGGTAGATTTTAATCACAGCACCTTGAACATGTGGACGGTTCTGCAGCTGGTTGCAGATCCATCTTCCTTAAAGGTACCACGATGAGTGATGAGTGTGAGTGTGTGTAAGCGGTCTCAGCTGCACAATCGAGTCGCACTCAACTGTTTTGTTGTGCTGATAGTAAATGTGTATTTATTACCTTTTTCCTTGTATATGATATTGATTCCTAATATTCACTATATATTTGTATTATTATTATTATTATTATTATTATTTATATGCACTACCACATGTCAGCTCACAGTTTGACTGAAGTCGTCTGGTGGTTCGTCTGTATTTAGTAAAGGTATTTTATTATAAACCCTTAATGAAACCTACCATGTGTCATGCGACATGCGGCTGCAGCAGCTTTTTCCCGGCTGGACTTTTCTGCAGCGCATCGTGTACGGTGACAGGTCATTGTACAGTTGTAGGGATATTTGCTTCAATATAAAGCATTGTTTCAAATGTATTTTTTCAGTGTTTTCCTCTTAGTAAATTGATAAAATGGTGTATGTTGTGCTCAACAAATGTTTTTTATCCGTTTATTAAAATGGGCATGTATAACACACGTTTGTCTGGTCTGGATGTGTTTTACAGTGAGACGCTTTGGCTTTTAGAAACCTGGAAAATGATATAAAAAGCTGAGAATGACGGTGTTCCAGTACCTTTCTGTTCAATCCAACTTTATGTGTACTGGTGTCACACAACAGTGGAAACACTGGAGGGAAAGAAAGTTTTAAATAAAAGAGGGAAGAAATTACAGTATGTCTGACAACAAGCTTGTTGTTCTGTTTCTTATCAGCTTTACACAAAAATAACTGGATCCAGGAATGAGACATGAAGGGTTCTTCATCATTAGGGGATAAAAGCATTTCAGTGCATAATAAATGATCAGGATGCTTAAAGAGACAGAAGCTCCCGACAAAATATGAAAGAAGCTCTGGATCATGAAAAAGATACGACAGAAAATTCATGACAAGAGAACAAATTAAGACATAAACATGCAGCAAATATCAGCATATCACCAAAACACTGGATTTATTATCAGTTCATCTACGGGTCTGATGGTGTTTCTATAGGAACGAAGGACCTGTAACAGTTCAGGTGGAAAGAAGCTGCTTTTCTAGTGTTGCTGTAAAAAGATGAGCTGCAAAAACAGATTACAAAGAAAACATTTACCTAAACAGATAAGTAAGTAAAGTTAGTTTATATAGCACTTTTCACAGACAGGAAGATAAGCTAGTTCTCCCATATCCAGCTCATATGGGTCAAACTTTATTATACTACATTACCGTGTGCCTGTCTGATGCTATAGAATAGAATAAAATAGAATAGAATAGAATAAAATAGAATAGAATATAATAAAATAGAATATAATAGAATAAAATACAATAGAATAAAATACAATAGAATAGAATAAGATACAATAGAATAAAATAAAATACAAAAGAATAAAATAAAATACAATAGAATAGAATAGAATAAAATAGAATAGAATAGAATAAAATAGAATAAAAAGAATAGAATAGAATAAAATACAATAGAATAGAATAGAATGAAATAGAATAGAATAAAATAAAATAGAATAGAATAAAATAGAATATAATAGAATAGAATAGAATAAAATAGAATAGAATAGAATAGAATAAAATACAACAGAATAAAATAAAATAGAATAGAATAAAATAAAATACAATAGAATAGAATAAAATAGAATAGAATAGAATAAAAAGA
>JBAMIG010000008.1:2721374-2733859 GCA_037177335.1 Kiunga ballochi
AAAAAAAGAAAAGTCAGCAAAATGGACAGATATTTTTCATGTTTTTCTTCTGTAACTCTGTAATGCTGTCTCTAAATAAAGAATTAAAAAAATCAGGAGAAAGAAAGGCAAACTGGTAAAACAAGTAAAAACCAGTTTAAAAAACAATAAGAACAGTCTAATTCAGGCAGAGCATCTGGCTTATTTTAGAAATAGCACTAAAAGGTTCTGAATAAAGTTCAGCCGTGAACTTTAAGCCTTCCTACATCACATGTATCTGATGACAGTATCATATAATGTATGTAGGAGATATTTATGTTTCTCACTGTTTGGAGCGTTTGTAGATTTAAATAACTGGGTTATAAATGTCTGTCATCTGGTCTAAGCTCAGTTATCCTGTTACTTTCCTCTCGTTACTGAAGAGTAAAGATAGAAAACTCTGTTTCAAAGCTTTCTGCACACTCCTGCTTTGCTTTGGTGTTGGTGAATATCTCCATGACGACAGAAAACCTGAACCAACCTCATCATAATTTAGGCCCTGCATACACCACAACGCTGGGTTCGGGCCTCCCGTTTACATGGTAACAACGTCCTCCAGACTGTGAGAAGGGCCGGCTGATCATTCCAAATATTATTAGTATTGATACCAGGGCCAGTATGGGTATGGTTCCCAGTATGGGATGGGTTTTTTGGCAAAAGTCAGAGAAGCTGAATGAAAGTCAGCAAATAGCTTTTGCTTTTGTTTTGCTAATTTACCCTCTTGTTGTCTTTGAGCAGTCAGGCCCTGCTTATCCTGCAAAAAGCACAACAATGGTGGATCTCCATGTCCTGATGGAACTTTTTCAGGTCCGTTGAAGCAAAACCCTTCCCTGGTACAGCATTTATGCCCCACAGCAGGGATCTCTCTAGTGTTTCCCTGCTGCAACACACTTGACCCAAATCAATGGATCATTTACAAGCAGATGCAAAAGATGAAAAGTAGTTTGAGACCCTTTTTATTTAAATAAGATGTGTTGCACACACTGAAACCTGCAGGATGATCGGACCAGAGCTGGTTACATGTGCAAGCTAGTAAGAGCATCTGTAAACAAGAGGAGGGTTGCAGAAAGATGCATCTGGATAAGCCTGGAAGGTGGTGTTGCTGTGGAGAAGCCAGCATGGAGGCGGACATGCAGGCAGTCTGTTGTTGTGTTGTGACCTGTTTTTCTGTATTCTGCTGTTGTGTAAAAGATTTGTTTTCAAAGACACAAAGTGAAAATGCATTTTGCATGGAAATGTCTGGGAAACACGTCCTTAGATTCGCCAACGATGAGGAAGTTGTTTATGGTAAACACAGCACAGACAGAGCAGCGTTTTCCATGGTGGTGGTCCAGGCTGTTGTAGCAATGAGCAGTTTGTTTGAAACTCCAACACGGCTCATGTGTGTGTTTCTTTTCTTTTTTAGGTGACTCATGTCAGCAGGGTGAAGGTGGCGTGCACCAGCCCTGTCTGAGCAGCGTCTGGGACCAGGCCTGGACCGGACGCTCTTTCTGCCACTGGATCCAGTTGACAGTCGTTCTACCAGTCAGGCTGTTGGGCGGCCAAAGCAGAGAGGAAAAGAACCACTTCCAGCAAAACAAACCTGCTCTTTCCATTTCCCCTTTATAAAAACAAATGTCTTCCTGGAGTTTCTCCTCACCAGCTGCTGTTTGTTTTCAGTAAAAACCCAAGTCAACTGTGCCGCCAGCTGGATGAATACAGCGTAATATGGGGCATTCCAGGATAATTCAATAATGTCACAGGCGTGTGTGTGTGTGTGTGTGTGGCAGAGATCAGCTCTGAGTGGCTGAGACAGATGAGTTAGGAAATGAACTGAAAAAGACAGTTCTGCCCTGCTCTGAAGAATATGATGAATCTGAAAGAGATCAGATGAGGCAGCTTCCTCTGAGGGCTCTTACATCTATGTGTGTGTGTGTGTGTGTGTGTGTGTAGTCAGTGTTTCATGCACTCAAAAATTCTGAAACCCAGGACAATAACAGGATGTGTCCTTCCCAGAAAATGACACAAATCATCAAGTTATCAAACATGGCTGCAGTCGCCATAGATATACCATTGTTTCCCTGAGCGCGCAAATGTCTGGGTGGGGGGTGGGGGGGTGGGGGGGGTGTGCCTAAGACGCCGCACAACGGAGGAGAAAATACAGCTAGACATGACATGATCAAACATGTTCATGATCAATATGTCAGGAGTGTGTCCTCAGCCTGTGTGTGAAGCATCCAGTTTCACTTAATCGCGTTGCATTTAAGGACACAACAACACTCTGGTTGCTCTTCTGGGCCTCTTAAACAGCAAGGAACCAGAAACGGTTTAGACATGGAGGTAACACCCTGATGAGAATGCAGCTGCATGTGTAGCTGTGGAAAAATCTTACTTTAAAGGATAAAAATGTCATCAAAAGGTCAAGTTTGTTGTCCTACTTCAAGGTGAAATACACACCTGAGAAAGCAGAGGTGCTATGTTTTAGTACTTACTGCATCGGAGCATGGTGTGCATGTCTTGTTGCCAGGACGACGGCCACCATCAAGCTGCAGGATGTCCAGGATGTCAGTCGTGAGTTTTCACTGCTTTCCCTGTAGCTTGGCAGTTTGCAGTGGAGGTTTGAAGAGAAACATCTGGAACACAGTGAATATATTTGTATGCCAGATAGCAGCTGGATAATGCTTATCATCAGCATGCAAACTAGCGTTAGCTACTATTAGCTTACCCTCATACAGAGTCTTTAGAAGAGCTTTCTAGAGGCCTCGCTCCAGGGTCCCCTCTCCCATTAAAAAGTCCCCAAATGTCATGAAAAACCAACTAAAACTGAGTAGATCTGACCAGGCAGAGGGTAGCAGTGTGAGTACTGTGTTACCACCAACCCTAGTAGCAGGGCAAGCTGAAACATTTGACCATGGCTGTATCTCAAATCTCTAGTGCACTGAATTTAGTGCGCACTGTGCGCGTTTTTTCAGTAGTGTGCACTATCATGGATAAGTGCTGTCTCAATCATTTTGGTGTGAAGCAGATACGTCTAACTGGTTGTACGTCACTACTGGTAAATGTCCAACGTCCAGTATGTCATTTGAGACAGCACTTACTCACAGTAGTGCACACTACAGAAAAAACATGCACAGTCTGCACTAGCACTAATTCAGCACACTCGAGAATTGAGATAAAACCCAGCATTTCCGCTCCATTCAGTGCACAAAGTGTCCATCCTTTCCCACTAGATTATTGGTGAATTTAAGGGCAGCATCCAGGTCCTTTTAGTCCACTGAATTTTTGCCTAAATGCCAGTTTAAACACACTATGCACCTAAATATAGTGCGTGAAGTAGGGTTAGTGTGCTGACCGAGACACAGCCCATGTATTTGATATTAACACAAAGCGTGTCAACCATACTCTGCTCTAAATGCATACATGTGTCATATATATTCATTTTCTGTACAACCTCATCTTTGCAGGGTGAGCCTCCATTACAAACGACACTATTTTCTATATAAAATGTGGTTATATTATCCTTCTCTTTTTAATTTCAGGGTCAACACTTGACCTTTTTTGACTCATACTGCATCTCTCAGGTGTCAGAATGTGAGAAAGCGATCGTGGGAGGACACACCGATCATGCGTTGCTCTGAAAAAAATCTGTGGTTGGGTAGAGAAAAACAAAAAACGAGAGCAGCCTACGCATCAAACACACCACATCTGCAGGAGTGTGATAAACAAACCCTCTCACTGTGGCACCATGTGAACTGAATGCCGTCACCAATCAGTCGGCTGTGTGTGAAATCAAACCAAAAGCCTAAAAATAAGGAACTCAACCAGCTGTAATCTGATTACTGGTGATGACCTAACCTGTGCAGTTTTGTTGGGATGTTAGATAATCTTGTTGTCTCCCAGTAAAACGCTGTGGTTGTGTTTTCCACTCTTCAGAGATATACCAGTGAGACATTTCCCAAAACTTTACCTTAAAACTGTTTTCCCTGAAAATGCTGTCAACACCTACAACTTTACTAAGAAAACATTTGTTGTCGTTTTTGGTTTTCCTCATAGTGAATCTTGTTTTTCTTGTCATCGCAACAGAGATGAGATTAGTCAGCGCTCTGTTGTTGCTGTGTTGTGAATTCCAGTAAGGATCTGGAAACGTCACAGTCTGCCCGCACCGACCCAGCTTCCTCTGTGCCCACTAAGCTGTGCTCTATTACAGGAATGATAAGGCAGCAGCATCCCCCCCACCCCAACCCCCATTATGATGCCTCTTAGATGTGGAGATGATGGAGGATGCAGATAGGAGCCACTGTTGTGACTGGAATGTGTTAATGATACGATGATGGTTGCAGAACTTCTTGTAAAGCACGCCTGATGTTTGCATGCCTTTGTGTCCACATATGCGGAGCGTGAACATGCCTGTAATGTATAACAGTGCTGACATTGTTTCACGTACACAAAGCAACACATCTAAAAAATACCTCAGTGAAGAAAAATATGTTTAAGTAAGAATATGCAGAGAATAAGGAAGCTGTGAGGAAGCTTTCTGGTGATGATGGTAGCTTAGATAACTGATCTGGTTACTGTACTTCCAGTTAGTGGACTGGTTCCAGGCTGTAGTTTACATTTGTGGATGAATAGTAAAGAAAACGGGAAGTTATATCTGACACATGTGAACAATCTGTCTTTATTATCAACCAAGCTGTCTGTTAGCAACATAACTGGGATGATCAGGATAAACATCTGGCTCCAAGAAGTTTGAAATGGACTTTTTACCATGCAAAGGCAGATGATAGTTTTACTATTAGAGGACTCAACTGATGATCTTTTGCCAAATAAAACAAAGTTAAAAGATAATGGCTATGCAGAGGTCTGCACGCTCAGAGCGTTTTCAGGTCATATAGAAATAAACATAAAACAATAATGTTTGTATACAGGTTAAATGTAATGTTAAATTAGTCAAAGATGGAGCTTTTAAATGGGACTACAGATTAATCTTTACAGAGAAACACTGAGTCAGACACATATCAGAGACAATCTGTAAACATTGTGTGTGTGTGCAGACAGGGCCGTTGGTGTACGTGCTGGCAGAGCGTTTTGCATGTATGTGTGCAGCCCAGCATGGCATGCATCGTCTGTTCTTGGTGAAACTTCTGCGGCAGCAGGATAAAAATCGTGTTTCTGCTTCATTTTAGTTTCCTCAGTTCGCATGAAACAGAAAAAAATAACTTTTATCTTAATTTTCATTTAAAAAATAGGCCTAAAATGTTGTTTGGAGATCAATTTCATTTTCATTTGTGTTTTATCACAGAGTGGGACTTTTGCTTTTGTTTGTTTTTAAGTAATGTTTACACAGAGCCCATTTGGCGATCATGAGCCAGCAGTTCAGTTTGCGTACTAAACTTTGATGCCATGATGATAATGCAGGAAAATAATGTGTGTTTTACACTGACTTTCTGCTGAATTTTTCTACAGAAAATCTCTGTCTCTAATTTTCTAATTTATTCAGTGGAAAAAAAACTCGTTTTGGAAAAAATACATTGAAATACTACATATGTTTAAAAAAAAAAGAAAAATTACCCCAATTTTTCTGCAATTAAACTGTAATAATGACAGAAAACAAAATACGTAATTTACCATAATGCAACAGCGACACTCTGCGGCCACATAGGGAACTGTCACAGTATGACCGTATGCTGCAGTACGCATGCGTCCCCAGCGAGCGTCGCTGTTGCGCAACCCACTGCGCACTAACTACCGCAGGAGTCAACCAAAAACTAAAGAATTTCTGCTACAGCTGATTCGGTCGCCATCTTTGTCGCGAACATAAACAACTCTAGTGAGTCGCGTTGGCGTCCGCGAGCGCTGCTGTTGTTCCGAAGAAACCCAAGACGGTATTCCTTCTGCCGCAGCGTCGATCTTTTCACACGAAGATGACAGCTGACCGGGTCACCTGAAGCCACCGTGTCGGTCGGTAAAACGGGCTCGCTGTGAGCTTGCTGGATCGATAGCTGACTTTAGTTTGAATTGCTTGTGTGCGCGAGCATGATGCCATGACAACGGCGAGGCTGTCGTTTGCGCATCGCGAAGCATTTAATGGAGCCTGCCTCCAAATCCGGCTTCTTTCTAGAGAATAATATACATTAAATATGACTTATGGAGACAAACGGTGTCTACTTAAACCCATTCAGCCTCGGTGTCCTCCTACACGAACACCAGGCTAACCACGTCTCTGTTTTACGTTTTACCAGCCTAAAAAGATGCTTGTTATCAGTAGCCTCTCATTGTGAATTAAGCCAACTTGTTTTCCACAGAGATGAGGGTCCTCTGCGGATTTCCTCACCGGCAGGTAGCGGAGTGGTAATCCGGGGGCGGGGAGGGCAGCAGGGGGGCCTTGCTGCCCGTTAACCCTGAAGACATGGACCAAGAGTATGAGAGACGGTTGCTGAGGCAAATTAATCACCAGAACCTGCCCACTGAGGCCCACCTGACCAAGGTGAGAGGATACCAGTATGACCATTCTGCATGTTTGAGCATGCCAGTCACATAGACATTAGTATGTATGAATATATAAAACCCAAATCTAGCTCAGCTGTTGATTTAAATAACCTTCATGGATTGTTTATGTCTTGTTTTGTTTGGACCATCTCAGCGTTTAAGTGCTGCCTTCAGTCCTGTCAGTGTGAAGTCAGGAGACCGCTTTATTCCCACCCGGGCTGGAAGCAACTGGAGCATCAACTTCCATTATGCCAACGTGAGTCATTTAGGTATCTTTGTGTTTTATTATCTTGGACAGCTTAATAGTCCAGCAATCAAAGCTGCAGACACCTCGTTTTCTCTCTCTCCAGGAGAACTGCCGCTCTCCCACCCAGAACCACAAGGCAAAAGATGCCAGTTCAGATTCAAGCAAAGGTTTGAGAGCCGTCATGCTTTCTCCTCCTGCGAGTGTCAGATGTTTTCAGTCCTGTCGCCTCTTCTGCAGATGCTGTAGCGTACGCTGCCTTGCTGAGGAACGAGCTACTGGGAGCGGGGATAGAGACGGTGCTAGACCCTCATACGGACGACCGGCGGCATGCAGTCCTCACCCAAGACGTCCACAGCCTGTTCAGGGTAAACCAGCCTTCTACACTGACTCCCATCACCCACCTCTCTTCTTACCTGATGCTCCCATTACAACACACATGACCTCCTTCCATCTCCTTCACTGTGTGTGTGTGGAAGCTTCCACTATGCAGCATCGCCCTGAAACCCTTTTTAAAACCGATTCTTTTCATGATCTCACCAAACATTAACAAGATCATCAATCACTGGATTGTTTCTGACCACATCTCTTGCTGGAAGATGATGGTTTCCCACAGCTTTCCAGTGCTGGGGACTTCCTAACACAGTTTTGGGTTTTACTCAGATGATTTCTATGTCAATGAGACTCTTTTTCCACTAAGAGGCTTTATTTACAAGCTGTTTTAGTAGCAGAAGCTAGAAGCACTGCAGGCATGCAGGGATATCTGTCATTCTTGTTTTTCATACAGATGTTTAAGCTAATTTATAATTAAAATGTATTATTGACCAAGCTGTTGAGTCGTGAAGGTTGACTCAGAAGTTAATATTGAAAATAAATGTAATAAAATAATGATGAAGAGAGAAAATGTTTCTGGTTTAACACTGATCCTGCTTGTCTCTGCAGTACACTGTCCACAGTAAGAGAGCGCCTTTGGACAGCGATAACGACGTCTCATCATACTCCCTTTCTCCTCTCAGCAACAAGAGGTGTGTAACGTCCTGCAGGCTCAACAGAAGTGCTGCTCCAGCTCGGTTAAGTTACCGTGTCTGTTTTTCTCTTTTTACTGCAGCCACAAGCTGCTCCGCTCGCCCCGCAAACCAGCGCGAAAGATCTCAAAGATCCCCTTCAAGGTCCTGGATGCTCCGGAGCTGCAGGATGACTTCTACCTCAACCTGGTCGACTGGTCGGCCGGGAACCTGCTGAGTGTCGGGCTGGGAGCCTGTGTCTACCTGTGGAGTGCCTGCACTAGCCAGGTGAGAGAGAGAGAAAGAGAGAGAGGATGAGTTTTAATGGGGGAAATACCAGCAGCTCTAATCAACCAGCCTTTATCTGGGATTACAGGTAACAAGGTTATGTGATCTCTCAGTGGATGGAGACTCGGTCACGTCGGTTTGTTGGAATGAGAGGGTGAGGAAGCCAGAGATGTATCCGCTGCTTATTTATCAGCTTTTCTGATGGCTTTCTGTTTGGGTCCTAACAGGGAAATCTGGTCGCCGTTGGAACCCACAAGGGTTATGTTCAGATCTGGGATGCAGCAGGAGGAAGGAAGCTGACCAGTCTGGAAGGTCACTCAGCCAGAGTAGGTCAGTATGATGGAGGCATGGTGAGGTGGAAAGGCAGATCCAGCACATCATGTGGTCTGTGGGGGGAGAGGGGGGTGTCCCAGTATGTGATTTACCTGTAGATCCTGTTCTTCATCCACACCTCTGCTGTTCCTTACAGCTTTCATTTCATCCTTGTGGAGTCTTTCACATAACTGGACAGTTGGAAACGGGTTTCAGATTTCTGACCAATCACAAGTTCTTATCCAAAACGTCCACCTGGACGATGTGCTGTCAGTTCTCCCACGGCTCTCTGGAAGATTTCTGCAAAAGTATTTCCTGAGACATTACCAGCTTTTATTGTAAATCAATCCTGTTTAATAAAGTTAGTAAAAGTTTTTAAAAAACCTGGACGGGTCTCAGCGGTACGCTTACGGCATGCTGCAGAGTGGTAGGATTTAACAGACCTGTATGCTCAGAGCCTGTTTCTCTGTCCATCCCCTGAATATTTATGCAATCACTCATTTTATTCGGGAAACGTTTGAAACTTGCAGGCCTTTGTGGGACACCTCTTCATCTTCAGCTGTGCTCACATGTTCTCTTTATGAAGGAGGGACTTTGTCCGGCATCCTCTCCAAACCCAAGTCGTTCTTGTTCAGTGTTTTGTTCTGTCAGGAAGTTTACTATTTAACATGCTAACATGAGATTTTCTCAGCTTTACACAGATGAGATTTGGATGATGATAACTTTTCCTTTGTAATGGAGAACTCAGAATAGTTTGACTTTTTACAGATTATTAAGCAGCAACAGGAGCTTCTGTAAGATCATTGTTGATGTCTTTCCTCCTTGGCATTCTGGTGACACACACTAGACATCAGCTTTCATAGAGGATGATGAGTAATGTTATCGCCTAGCAGCTACTTCTCCTCTGGAAGCAGTGAAGGTGAACTTTTCATACACCGTTAGGCTCAGTTTTAATGAAATAATAACAATAACAGCTGATTATTTTAGACCGGATGATATTTTCTGTGCTAATATGTTAAAAATACACGATGCAGCTCTGCCTGCTGAGGCTCAGCTGTTGCTGTCTGTCTGCTGCTGAATACGCTGCATTCATTTAGAAAGCATCTTCATCGCAGTTGGCTTCTTAAACTGCTCAGAGAAGATCTGCAACTTCCAACCAGAAGGCAGACTTTCCATTTGTTATGGTTTGCTGAGACGCCCGCTGGACTGCTGCAGTGAAATGTGAGGACCTTCCCCTCTGTGCTTTTTGCTCCAGGTGCTCTGGCCTGGAATGGGGAGCAGCTGTCATCTGGAAGCCGAGACCGAGTGATCCTGCAGCGGGACGTCAGGACACCTCCTCCAGCTGAGAGGCGGCTGCAAGGTCACAGACAGGAAGTGTGCGGCCTCAAATGGTCTCCGGACCACCAGCACCTGGCCTCTGGAGGCAACGACAACAAGGTGAGGAGGCTGATGAATCGAACCATTTCAGGCTGCTGTGACACCAAACATGTCCTCTCATCTTCCAGCTGCTGGTGTGGAACAGCTCCAGCCTTCTTCCCATGCAGCAGTACAGTGACCACCTGGCTGCGGTGAAGGCCATCGCCTGGTCACCTCACCAACACGGGCTGCTGGCGTCGGGCGGCGGCACCGCCGACCGCTGCCTACGTTTCTGGAACACGCTGACGGGTCAGGCGCTGCAGAGCACAGACACCGGCTCCCAGGTCTGCAACCTGGCCTGGTCCAAACACGCCAACGAACTGGTGAGGGTGCTCATCTCTAAATATAACCCAGTTTGATCAACCAGGTTATATTGGCCTGACCACAGGAAATGGCTCTAAGCACACCGTGCTGATTGAGACACAGCCAGTTTGCTCCCAGCAGCACCACAGGGCAACCAGTATGTGTTTTGTAGGTCGTTTACTCGACAGCAACATTGAAAATGTTTAAATATTCTCCTGGAGTTTTTAAAAGCTGCTCTGAAGTCTTCAAAATGTTTTCTTCTGTGACCTCAGGTGAGCACCCACGGCTACTCGCAGAACCAGATCCTGGTGTGGAAGTACCCGTCGCTAACGCAGGTGGCTAAGCTAACGGGACACTCCTACAGAGTCTTATATCTGGTATGATCTGAGGTTTTGTACACGTGTGTCAAGCTAACACATATTTACAATCCATCCATTTCACACACACACACACACACACACACACACACACACACAGCAGATTATTCTGAAAGCATTCAGGCTGCATCCAGAGACAGAAGAAGCCTTTATGTCCTCTCTATGCAGCTGTGGTGCAGATGTGACAACATATGGATCATGATGATGATGAGACGGCTTAGTTAAATCCTCAGAACAGTCCAGACTTGTCTTTGAAGATGCAGTGAAAGGACCAATGAGAACGCAGCGTTTTTGGGTTTAATTTTTCCTGTAAATACTGGGATTTTTTTACACAGACCAGTTTGTGCTCCTCTCTCAGGCTGTGTCACCAGATGGAGAGGCCATTGTTACCGGAGCCGGCGACGAAACGCTTCGTTTCTGGAACGTCTTCAGTAAAACGCGCTGCACCAAGGTAACCCACCCATCATGTAAACCGGCCTCATGCTCTCAGAGAAGACGGATATGTCTTTTATTTAGCTGCATTTGGACTAAAATAAAGGAATTCATTGCTTGAAAAGGTCTTTATTTGATGTAATGTCACATTTTGATCTTCTGTCCTCCCAGGAATCAAAGTCTGTGCTGAATCTCTTCACTAGAATTCGATAGTGCTGGTTTGAGGCTGATTCAGCTGGAGCCTGATGCATCACTGTACACCCCTCTCCACCCAACACCAGCCTCCACTACTTTGAACTTTTTACTGTACAGGATGCAGACGAACCGTCCGACGGCAGGATCATCACCGGTTTAAAAGAGTCGCGTGTTGTCTGCTTCAAAAGCTGGTCCTATTCTCCTTTCTGTTGTGCAAGTGATGAAGTTGTTTTATTCTATGTATTAGCAGACGTGTCCGTGTACAACAGCTCTAAGCTGAATGAAGAGGTTTTTAAAAAGGCGCTCCTTTGTAACAGAGAGAAGACGAAGCCAGCGGGGGAAGGGTTAGGGCGGCTTTCTATATTTTGATAATGTGTGAATATGAACAACAGTAAAGAAAATAAATTGGTGAACAAACACAGTTTGCAACGTGTTTATTCTGTGTGATGAACATTCACAGCACTGTGACACTTTAAATGTTATCCTGCTTTAGTGTTTTATTAAAAACATGTTGGACAGAGACCCACATTTCTCAACAGTCCAGGTAATGTTTGCTTTTGATCAATCCTTCTGTAACAAACTTGTTTAGTTGCAGGTTTTACTTGATTTTTTTGCCTGTTAAACTTGCTGATCGGGAAGAAACCTGCAGCTCCGGCTAGTATTCAGAGTATCCAGACCCCTGCAGGCCTCTGCAGAGCAGCGAGAACTCCTTCACGATCTCCTTCGCACGGCGCTTGTTGGTTTGTTCCCTGGCAGAATAAAAGCAGAACGGGCGTTAAACTCCAACAAACTGAGCTGCCTTAAAGGAGGAACGCTTTGCAAACGCTAACAATTGCTTAAAATCTCACAAATCAATGTTTCAATCACAAGATATATCTATATATCAAAGGTGTGTGGATAGCAGGCCTCTCTCTCTTAAATAGACATTATTCAGTTAGAACACTTTTATTTGTCCTTAAAGCTCATTGATCACAAGCAGAGCAGGATCAACAAGCAGTTTCAGATGATGATGGAGAGGCTGACCTCGGTTTAACGCCTACAGAGCGGTGTGTAAAGCGAAGGAGCAGCCAGTGTAAAGTACAGGGCCGGAGCAAAACACCGGGGGGACGTGGGCTCTCCTCTGCCCCCCTTGAACTGGTTTCATCCCAATAAAACTCTCAGGCCTTAGATTCATTTTATTTTAAAAACTGCTTTTTTAGACTTTTTAAAATCTTTTCTTACTGGATTATGTTTTGAATTTTATTTGGTTGTAGCTGTTTTTATTAAATTATTTAAATATTACAGCACAGCTCGTCATTCCTAATGGTTGGGAATGGTTGTTTTGCTGGTATCCAAGGTCCTCACACTGTTGTGTGACAGTGTCAGACGTAAAGATGAGCAGAGATTAAACAGTCTGTTAAAAAACTTCAGCTCAAATAAAGGCAGGTAAAG
>JBAMIG010000008.1:2745237-2758915 GCA_037177335.1 Kiunga ballochi
CCCCCCCCCCCCCCCCCCCCCCCCCCCCCCCCCCCCCCCCCCCCCCCCCCCCCCCCCCCCCCCCCCCCCACACACCAGTACCTGGAGTGTGTTTCCCCCAAAGCCACTGCAATGCGACAGATACCATGTGAAGTCTCCATGTCTCCATCCTGAGCGGCTGTCTTCAGCTGGTCATACAGACCCAGCACCTGAGGCATCAGGCCTAGAAGAGCTTCAATGTACCTGCAAAAATGTTCCAGGTCACACAGCTAGAATCAGATCATCACCAGGATGTTGTATGCTTCTCACCTATGGCAGTCCGGCTGTGAAACGGCACTAACTATAGTCTCCACCGCCATGTCGAACAGCTCTGGGTTAGACAGTGCACTGAAACAGTCCTGCACCAGTTCCTGACTCTCCCTTAATGGCACATCCAGCCCCACCCAGCTGGATAGACACCGGAGCACCTTTTCTTTCACCTGGTTGGATGAGTCCTGACTTTGCAGGAGCTGCCGCAGCATGGGACACACCACGGCCCACTCCCCAGCCAGAGCTTCCCTCAGCTGGGTGCGGCGCGCTTGAGCCAGGCGGCTGCTCTGGAACTCCTCTGGAAGGACAATAAGAAGCTCCAGAAGGGCAAGACAATGGGAATGAGGGTCCTGGGTGGCCTTCACAACAGAGCCATCTTCAGAATCGGGTTTCTGGGGTCGGAAGGCTCTCACCATGTCTGCTACTGGGTGGGACCAGGCCTGGGGGATTAAGTTAAGCGCCATCGAAGCCAGAGCTACACACAGACGAGTCAGAACCATTTTGGGTCCAGAGGAGAAGTGTAATATATGAGAAAGAAGCTGCACCCTCAGGGTCTCATGCTGGTTTGTGGAGAGGTCACTCCAGTGATGGGAAACTTTAACATGGAGGGTACTCGCACCAAAGAACTGAACTTCAGGGATCTGCGCCGTGACACATGTAAAGAGATTGTGATTATAAACGGCTGCTTTAACAAACTTTAGAGATCTGACATTTAAACACACTCGTAAAATTAAAATAGGACTGTAGCAGAACCTTATCGGGGCCCAGCAGGGCCCAGCAGAACTGCCATGCCTGTGCTGAAGCCTGGGCCTGGGTCAGCCACTTCTGGGCTACATGCTTACACTCCATGTCTGGATCAAAGTACAGCTGGTAGAGAGCCTACGAGATGAAAGACAGACCAGTGCAGAGGGAATCCTGGATGAAAACACACTATGTGTGCAGGAAACATCTGGAAACATCCATACACATCCACACTGGCATAAATCCAACATCAGGTTTTATTTGGACTTAATTTGACTTCTGATCCTCACATGCTGACATCGATGCGCTCTCATTCAGAGGGTAACCTTTAGCATCATGTTTAGATGTTAAACAGTCATATTTATTTTATTGTATATTTTAATGCATAACCATAATGCTTCCCAAGCCTTTAGCACATGCTTTGACCATTTTTACAGTCTAGTCATAGGTCAAGTTTTATGGATATTTAATTAGTTTTTAAATATCCAACTCTAAGTAATGATATTTTACAGTTAATTTTTAATGCCATGTTGCATACTAGAAGGATGACTCCAAAAAACAAAGACAGAACTGAGATGATTGTATTTGAAGCCAACGAGAAACGATTAGAGGTCATCACAGAGCTTCATTTTATCCACTTAAAAATCACCAACCAGGCCAGAAATATGGTTGTGATGATGGAGTCACACCTACAGTTTGAAATGCACACATTATTAAAGTCAGGTACTGTCACCTTAAGAATATATGAAGGTAAAAGATGTGATGTCACAGCAGGACCTGGAAAAACTACTCCATGCTTTCATCTTTGTTCGGCTTGATGTAACAGTGTCCATACTGGTCTTCCTAAAACATACATCCTGCAGCCCAGTGCTGCTCAGGTCCTCACCAAAGTGAAAGTGGACCATATCAGTCCAGTTCTGAGGTCTTCACACTGGCCGCCTGTCCATCAGAGGACAGACTTAAGGTTCTGTTGCTGGTCGGTAAAACTCTGAATGGTTCAGGTCCAAAACAAACCAGAGATCTCTGACCCAGTGTGAAGCTAGCAGACCTCTCAGGTCATCTGGGTCGAGTCTTTTTCAGTTTCCTGAGTCAGAAGCAGACATGGAGAAGCTGTGTTCAGCTTCTATGCTCTAAATGTCTGGAACGAACTTTCAGAAAGCCTCAGATCAGCTGAAACACTGAAGATCCTCCTGTTCTCTGCTGCATTTCACTAGTTTACTTTTTTAAAAAAAAAATTTTTTTGTTCATTTGAAGTCCTAATCTGAGTATTTAAGATGGAATTGCTTATTATTTTAATAGTTTTAAACTATGTTATTTCCTTTTATCCCCTTTTGTCTTGTATTAAAATTAAATCATCCATTTTGTTCCATTCATCCAGCTTGTCCTCTCCCATACCTGGTTAATAACCATTATGTCCCATTTCAGCATTAATGCATTCATAACAAATCTCTCCTAACTGGACAGATGTTTTCCTCTTTAATGGGAATTTATAACACAGATCCCAGTTGTAGCTAATCATCTTTATTACCATGGAAACCAAATTATACATCTGACTTTTTTGCTTTTGTCAATATTGATTGTTTGGTTTATTATTATTATTATTTCCAGCTTTATTATTATTATTATTATTTCATTATTTTAATTTTTATTATTATTATTTTTTATTATTATTATTATTATTAGAATTTATTGTATTGTTTTCTTGTTTTATTTCAGTTTTTGTAATCATCTGTCAAACTATTTGGTGGATCTTAAAAGCTTGATAAATGTTAAGTGGATTTTGGTTGAATATAATTAGTATAAACTTGTTTCCTGAGTTAATGACCGAAGGGGACTCAAATGGTGCTTGTTTTCTAAGCAGAGTTATAAATGTCCTGCAGTAATAATATAGAAGGACAATGAAAAAGGTGGTGGGGTTAGGGGGATGAGTGGATAACCAGTAGATCTGAACAGCTTCAAAACCAGCTGTTCTCATGAGTCTTTTTCTGTTTGTCTGAAATCATACATTTCTCTGCCAGATCAAAAGTTTACAGAACTAATTAGAACGAGTTTATAGTTAGAAAATCACTATATGATTATAAAATGCTGTTATTTACTGTGCATTAAATATAAAACATTTTACTGAAGCCAAAAATGAAAATGTTTCATACAGAGGCAACGCTGCCTCTGATGAGCCTACCTGCTGTGTGACACAATATTTTACAACAAAACAATATGTTGCCATGGCAACTAATCCAAAACACTTGGTGTTAGTCAAGCTATTATTAGGACAGCATATGCTTATTGGCATCATGTTACAAATAGTCCAGAAAGGCCCGATAATACAATGCTGATTGAACTGTACAGAAAAACCAATTAAACCAGTATGAAACTAGAATTTCTCCTAAAAATATGATAGATAATCGATTAGGTGTTATTACATGTGGTGGCTACAGAGTGTTAATTGACAGAAACTCACCGACTCCACATTCTCCACCGTTAACTCCAACTGCGCCAAGTCGTGTCCCGGGCTGGCTGGAGGCTCCATCTGCGCCAAACTTCCGCTGCCTCCTGTTGCTAGGAAACTAAAACCCGGTCTATGATGATCAATAATCAAAAACTATGGTAAAAGCAAGCAGACCAGGGAGCAGCGGGTCATTCCGTTGTCCGCGCGGTGCGCACATGTGTGCGCTCGTCCAGGCGAGATGACATGGTGACCTCTGAGTGTGGGGTCAGGAAATACAAACAGAAAAACACTCCCACGTCTGCTCTTCCCACATGCAAGTTGCTCTTAATCTCTTCTCACATAAAGTCTCATCAAATACAGCACTGAAACTTGCTTGGAGTTCGTTCAAGGCGACAGCGCGCTCACCAGGCGCTACTGACGCATACGGCTGCGTCGCTGACGCACTGACGTCTGATTGGAGCAACTGCGTCTATAAACTGCTGCGTTTAGACAAATTATATCAAGTGGAAAAGAAAACCTGTGGACTCTGGTTTGTAGTAATCTCACGCATGCAGCTAAAAGAAAAAGGGAAGAGAAAAGAGAAAGAATGTGGCGCGCGGCCCCACCACTCCACGCGGCCCCACCCCTGCTTCTCTTCTGCCCGACTCCCTCAGGATATTTTTAGCGCTGATGATGTGCCCTGTCACATCACGTAACGGAAACAACATCAGAGGGAGAGGAGAGCTGCTGCGGATGAGCAAAGCTGCTGCGGAAGAAATGACATTTGAAATGAATTTGGTGTTTTGCGTCGTGGTGGTGCTTACCGGCTCATCGCAGACCAGAGGTAAAGTCTCATCCCTGCTGTGTGAGTGTGTGAGAGTTTGTGACTCAGCAGATGATGTTAAAGCATTTATTCAGAGCTGCAGGTTGAGTTTCTTTATTAACTGTTGATTTAACACTGAATCAGTGAGATTGTGTAAGATTTCAGATCAACAGATGCTTCTGAACAAATCATTTTATGTCCATCTTCAACTTTTATGGCTCATTTTCACACACCGTTGCGTTTTTACTGCCAAACTGGACCAGATTAAACTTTTTAATGCTGAATCAGATCGATCCACTCAGGAAATAATCTGCTGCTTCAGATTTGGCTTCGTTTTGGCTTCACGTGCTCCCGGTGTTTTTCACATCCTGCTCAGTGCACATGTGCAGATCATTTCCCTTATGTTCCGTTTGTCCACATGGTTGCATAACAGAATAACTGAACTGATGATCCAGTGAGTCATAGCGGCCATCATGCTGTGTGGTCAGACTGGTCTGCAGCTCAGGAGGAGGAGGAACAGACATCTTTCAACCTGAAAGTTGTGAGATCAATTCCCCCTACAAGCTGAAGTGCTCTGTGAAGATGCTGAACTACTCTCTGATGTGCTTCTCATGGTGTGAGTGTGCCATGAAGTAAAGCACTTTGAGTGGTCAACATCACTGGAAAAGGGCTGTATAAGTACGAGTCCCTTCACCACATCAGAACAACTCGTTTGACTTTCTGATCTATCTATCAGATTTCTTGTGATGTTTTAAAGCAGTCTTTCTCCAGACTTTCTGATTTGATATGTTTTAAAGCTGTTTTCAGTCCTTGTCTCTGCATCTAGGAGAGTGTTTTTATTTCCATCGTAACAGTGAGCTTTGAATCCTCAAGGCATAAACCAGCAAAGAACTAAATCATATAAACATCTTTGTGAGTCAGACTCAAAGATTCATGTAATTTTTCTGTTTATTCAAATAAAAAACCATCTTATTTACAATTTATGTCATTTAAACAATTATTAATGTCATGATTTAAACACTGCCTCATTTTAAAGTGCTGCACTGTGGATGAGTGGGTCACACTGTGGCCTCACAGTAAGAAGGTTACTGGTTCAAGCCTTGGCTGGTGGGCCTGAACATACTGTGTGGAGTTTGCATGTTCTCCTTGTGTATGGAGGGGTTCTCCTCTGGTATACTGTTGACATGCACATCAGCCTAAATGGCCTCTCTAAATTGTGTGTGTGTGTGTGTGTGTGTTCCATTATCTGTGCTGTGATGAAGAGTCGCAGTAGCTTTAATCTATGTCAGCAATCATTGGGCGAGAGGAGGCGTACACCCTGGACTGGTCACCTGTTATGTTTTATTCCTATCAATGAAAAATATCAAATATACGACATAAAACCAACAAGCTGATTTTTAAAACTGTCATATATCAGCATGCTGTGCAGTTTGTCCTGAAAATGAACAAACAGGACAATTAGATGGATAAAGAAGTGGTGGGGCTCAAAACCAAGAATCAGATAGACTGTGATGTCAGTAATAATTAAAAATAATAATCTGATGAAACTGGGATGCATCTGGTTCTACTGTTCACTGAATGAGGTGTGTAACAAAGATGTTATTAACTAAGGAAAAGAGGAATAAAAATAAGGAAAATGGGACTGAAAATCTATAGTAATACAACTTTTCAACAAGTTTACAGCAGCTTTTTCAGGTCTCTGCTGATCCAGGGTTTGTTACCACACTGGTCTTGTTGGGATGATGCTGCCCACAGAGACGTTTATATAATCTGTCACACACTCAGTGAAGCTGTTCATGTCCTCTCCATGAGGATCATCTAGCAGTGTTAAAAGCAAACCATTCTGTGAAATGACCTGGGTCTGCATCTAACAGGTCAGAGCCGTGCTCCTCCTGCCTTCACGTATCTGAACCAAGCGGGAACATCAGCATCTCCTGACCTGACAGAGGAAAACGAGCTTCCCCAGAGAGGAAGTCCGGCAGGCGGGGATGAAACCTCCGCTGAACCCACGACCTCTGCAGATGCAGGGTTTATCAATCATCGGTTCACCTCCAGCTCCCCAGAAGCCACAGCTCAGCACACACCCATCAGTACACCTGCCTATCTCCGTTCTTCATCACTCTCAGGTACTCAGCTTCACATGCTTTAAAGAAAGATCCCAGTTCTTTCCTGCTCCTGTCAGTTTCCCCTTCACTTCCTTCAGGTTGGAATCGGATCAGGTTGGAATCAGATCACCAAACAGCACACACATTAGATTGGTGTTTGTTTGCAAACAGAGACTGTCTTCTCAGAATCACTTTCACCGCCAGCGAAGGAACCCAGTCCTCCCCTGACCCCCCACATGACTGGCTCTGACAATGTGTGCCGTGGCCTCCTTCCACAGTTCCCCCATTTATAGATCAGATAAATATAAACTCCTCAGCTGATGCCTCTTTTAGGTGCAGACATGAGGCGCTCAGGCCGCAGGGACATTTCCTGTCCATGCAGAACAATGCAGAGGCTGTTGGCTCGAGCTGCTCCTGCAGTTTCTTACACTGAAACATGAAAAATGCTTCTGATTCAGGTTATTTCGCTAAATGGAGTGAAGAACTCCTTTAGATTTGTACTTTATAGTTGTGTGATTCAGCTGAAAGCTCATGTTGTTGTAAAACGGCTTTGGAAAGTTAGTCACTGGTCTGAATATTGAAGCTGCGTGTGCTTTTAAAGGGTTTCTGGACTCTGGACAGCAGCTTTAATGTCAGTAGGAGTGATTGATTTTTCAAAGCGGGGCAGTATTGAGTTACCCCTGGCTGTTTAGATTAACGCTCGCTTCCTTTGAAGGTATTCTCTGTGTTTTTGAATTGACACAGCTCTGTGCTCACATGCCCACTTTCAGCTGCCACAGACCGGCTTTCATCCACGCAGACTCGTCTGAACACCACCCCTCCTCAAACCTCAGCTACTGAAGCCGAAGCCCTCCCGACCAGCAGTTCCTTTGGCACCGTTTCATCTCAGTCGCTCCACACTGTGCACGATGCAAGCTCCACAGTCCCCACCTCTACCACACAGCCCGAATCACTGGCTGCAACCACCTCACGGACCTCAGCATCAGATCAGGTCCCTGCAGCACCGACACACGAGGAGGTTCCCTCTCAGCTGAAGGTCGGAGATGAAGGTAAGTTGACCAGGTAGAAAAATGACAGAGTACTGTTTGAAGTCCTTTTACCTTTAAGATTTACTGTCTTCTTATAAATCTAGACCTTGAAGGGTCTCGCCACCACTCAAGCTCCCCTTTGGACCCCCTGCTGGCTGGGCTGCTCTCAGTGTTTATTGTTACCACTGCTATTGTCTTCATCATTCTCTTCCTCAAGTTCCGCCAGCGGACGGACCACCCTGAGTTTCACCGGCTGCAGGATCTTCCCATGGTAAGACGCAGAAAAGGCGTTGTGTGGAAGCATGAATCAAAAGAAAATTAGTCAGAGGAAGAGTCTCGCTGTACAGCAGAAACTTCTGCAGCATTTCTGGAAACATTACTTACATTTTGGGAGCAAAGGTCAAGATAATCCAGCCTGAAGCGTTGCACATTTATGACAGTAAACTGATGCATCTTTTACAGGTTTTTAAATTGATAAAATTCATGATTGGGTCATTACACTGAATGGTGCCATTTTCATGTTGCAAATGGAAATAGATGATTCAGCAGTGAGTTTTCAGCATAATGTTAGTAAAAAACATTAAATATAACATCATGGCATCCTTGCATGTTAAATATGACCAAATATACAGAACAATGATGAGAGCTTAGTTTTGGTCTTCCTATGGCCTTTAGAAGATCCGACTGATGCTACATCTTGTTGTGCACGTGACACAGGGGATGTTACAGGTGAATCAGGGTGTTACTGTATGTTAGGTGCATTTTATAACAAATCATTATTGATTGGTTTTTAAATAAATGCTTGTAAAGGAAGGATGGAACATTAAAATACACATAAATGAAAAAAAAACTTAAATAGATTTAGGATTTGTTCATATTTCCAAAGTGTGACGTTATAAAGTGAGAGGTGAAAAATGCTGTGTTAACATGTTCATGTTAGGTTTTATTCATCCTCCCATTACATATCCTAAATGTGGGATAAGATCATTGTGCAGGACAGTTAGCAAAGTAAGAAAGTGGATTTTACAATTAATTTTTATGTTTATGTACATACAATGTTCAAGGGAGGGTGAAATGACCCAATTGCTGTTGTTAAAGCCAGTTTAATTAATTTCCAGCAGGTATTAATCCCTTGAAAACTGACCCATTTCTTAAAACGTATACCACATTAACGTGCGTTTGATGGCGTGGGAGTGGGATATTAAATCTTTTTTTGTGCATTTGATCAATGGGAATCTGGGAACATAATAATACAGCTTTGAACCATTGTTCACTCGGATCTGTTTATTTTTACTTTGCTAGTATGACTAAGGATGGGGAGCTTAATGATAAATGATTGTATGCAAATTGTAGTATCAGGATGTGTTTATGACAGAACTATTTATATAATTAACTATATTTAAATGAACTGTTCACCAGCTGGCCGGTTAGCAGCTTAGACTTACTTTTAGGCTAGTGTTGCTAACTTAGCACCATTAGCTGCTATGCTACAGATAACAGTTAGCTGCTAGCAAAGGCAGCTGATAAGCAGAGCCATGAATGCTAACAGCTATGAGCTTTTGATAACATAGCTGCAAATGAGGCTGGATAACTTCAGGGTTGGAGTGAAATCCTCCCAGTTTGAGCTAACATTGCTCAAATAGCAAAGCCTGGCAACTACAAGAGCTCTGCATCATTAGGTTTGTAGGAGACTGTAACAAAACCCATAACAGCTCATGCATATAGGATGTAGAGTCACTCCCATGTGTAGTCTGAATCCATTCCTCCACAGGTCGCTGTAGAACGTACCAACTGGATGGGTTACAATAACCCAACTTTGCTTTTCTGAGATTAGGTATTGGCTTGTGAGATATTGATAAATCTGATGGGCAAGTTTACAAGGTTAAAACATAATTTTAGAGAAAGGGCTTTAGATAAACAGAGCTCGGGAATTAAAGTACTTCTGAATATTTCAACCAATGTTGGTGTATTCTCACCGTTACTGTTGTTTTTGTTCTGTTTAAGAGTTAAAAAATCATTATGTGTACACAATAAAATTTAAACAACCACAAACTGAGCAAATGAAACATTTATTCTGCTTTCAAAGTTGTAAGTATATCTGATCTTCATCCAGAGGTGGGGATCAATCAATGAATTAGTCAAACTTTATTTATAAAGTCATCTTCATACAAATCAAATTACAACACAAAGTACATTATAAACCATAAAAACCCATCTCGCCACTAAACAACCACACACACACATATACACACAACTATGCTGACATGTCACTGTGAGGAACTTAACACTGAGTAAATAAATAAAAGATTTTAGGCTGGATATAAAGAATAAAATCAAACAAAAAAAGAGAAATAAATTAAGCAAGTAAAATAAAATAAGATCAAATTAAAAAAAATATATAAAAAGATGGTCAAATGTGACAAGTCAATGTAGAAAAACAGGAATGTGTTCAAAATAATTACTTAATACATTATTAAAACATCACAGTGAAGAGTAAAAAATGTAAATATAAAAACCCAAATATGAATATTTCAAAGATATTTTATTAAAGTATTTACAAAAAAAGCAAATCTTCATTTTTCTTAAAAAAAGAAACTCAATGCACCCAGCAACAACTCGCACTCTTAAAACTATATTTAGTTTAAAAATACAGTGAAATGCATATCATGAAATAAATATTATAATAATATGCTCTACGAGCTCAACTAAGTAAGACATCAATTCAGCAGGTTTACATTTAGTCAGGCCAGGTTGCCTGCAGTGCACGCTCTCACACAGAGCAGGGTCATTCAATCATTCAGTCATTAAACAGACATTTATTGATAAGATAGATAATATAATACTATTTATTTTAACTAATGTTATTTGAAAAACGCAAATGTACATAATTATTGTTGCATTTATTGTAGCAAAATACATCTTAAGTCACTTTGTAGATAAAACAACCAGGATATGCAAGTTATAACTTTAGTTTCCATCAGTGTCAGCTGTGTTGAGATTGCTTTAAGCACGTTAGGGGTGTTGTCATCTGCAGCCTTGACTTGTTATTAAGTGAGAAAAATGCACTAAAAGCTGCTGTTTTATTCTAAAGTGAACATTATGGCACTACTTATCCTGTCATCATCTTCTGCAGGATGATTTAATGGAGGACACACCGCTCTCCAGGTACACTTACTGATGGAGGCTCCTGTCCGATCAGAGGACACGTGCAGGTCAAACACTGAGGGACGACCCATTTGGATTGGAGGAAACCCTTTACCTGGAAACATCGGCATCTGTTCTAATGAAACCCCTGCTGTGACTAAAGGTTTAGGCTCAGTGGTGAAAATGTATCACAAGGATACTCAGTGTGCCTCGCTTAAATAGGTTTTAGACTCACTTCAGCATTCTTCCACATTCCCTTTACAGCTCTGGAGATCCCCAGTCAGGGAGGAACTTCAGGTTTTCTTTATTGCTGAAGCTAATTAATAGCATCTTTATGTATGCACAGCACTTTAAAGTGGCACAAATGGCCACAGCGCCCCCTACTGGGCATGTGAGATAGTGTGGATTAAGGTAGCAAAGGAGTTCTCCATGACTTTATTCTGAAAAGCTCAGGTTAGGAAGCAGAAAGCTTGACCTGAAGTGCTTTGAGAAATTACCAACCCCAAACAAATTAAGTCCTTATCTGCTGTGATCCTTTATAGCACCGTCTGTTTACGGCACTTTCAAACTGCTGCCTTAATGCTGCACGAGCTCTTACCGAAAGACCACTAAACTATGAAAACTAAGCCATGACAAAGAAAACACAGACAAGTTCCTTACAATTTAGCTAATTTGGCTTTAGTCTTATGTGGAGTTGTAGTCATAAGCTGGTTGGATGCACTTTAGTTTTTTAGTATTGAATGTTAAATTTAACAATGTGTCAACAATTGAATCTAACACAGTAAGATAAAATGATCATGCGCAGTAGGTGTGGACTTTTACAGCTTGTTTTAATCGCTCTGTCTTAGGTGAAGTCTTCATGCAAATTTGCTGCAGCTATTGTATGACCTTCAAATGTAACTTTATTGCTAAGTGATGTTTGTAATAACAGGCCTCTGATATGGAAGTATGTAATGACTGCTTGCTCCTTTTGTAATAAAACAGGAAAACCATTAAAGCCACTGTGTTTTGGGCTGCAGGTGTGCTGTGTGTGTGGGAGCTCTGCTGGACTGTTACCGCCTTTCATCAAGCATGGTTAGTTTATGGGAGTGTTGAAGCAAACATGTCGACAAAGTTAACTCACCTGCCCGGACAAAAAGTGTGAACTCTGAGCAATGCCTTGATTTAAATAAAGAAAACACTCCCTTTACAATCATTCACACCCTTTTTGTGATGCAACCTAACGCTCCACTAGCAGTTAATAGACTCTCAATGAGGTTAAAGATGCCATGCGTCACACATTCATAGTAACTTATCTGGATTTGCTTTATGTGGAAAATAAGAAGAATTTTAGTTTGAAAGTTTTTCTTTAATTTGCAAACGTTTTTTTAGGACACAAGTACAAAACAGCGACTGCAACGGTGACAAAAGAGTCGATTTTGTTAAGTTGAAGCAACAATGTAGCAAAGTGAATATCATTTTCAATCTCAGGTGCAGTTATATAATAATGCAATCTCGTATCACTGCGTGTAATGGGAGTCCACATCCAGAAGTCTGACTAGATTTTATGTAGAACTGGTGAGACCCAACTGTATGAGTTAAACACAGATCACAAGGAGTACATTTTACACTATGTTGTTATCAATGACCTGATAATTATGGTTCTACAGGCCCAAAGGTGGAGTCTTCATCCTCATTACTGAGCAGGTATACAACTGAAGGGCCTCATTCGGGGTCCAGTCCAGCCCAAAAGGTGACGGCCAAAGCTGAAAGTGGTGATCATCATTCCCAGCAAAGCTATATTCCCAAATGAACCCCTCATTCTTTTCTTGGGATCTAATGGAGAGTGAGGTCAAGGATTAAAACAGCTCTACAGCACAGTGTTTTGACATGGAAACAAAAATAATCCAACTAAAAAAGTACTTTATCTTACCTCCTGTGGAGTAGCCGTATGCGTACACCTCTCTGCTAACAATCCACACAGCTCCAAGCCCGCTAACTAGACGCTGCAACAAGGACAAGCAAGGACAGAAAACACTCAGATTTGCTTCAATCCTGTGCATCCTAACTTGAAAACAGCTCGTGCAGCATGACAGCGCAATATAAAACTCACAGGGCAATGCAAACCACCCACAGCAAGACAGAACAGAAAGGCCGGGTAGGCTTCCAGCCTGGAGAAAAGCAACAAAAGCATGTTAACCTTCACCTACTTTCACTTTGTTATCAGTGCATGGAGCAGCAGTGGGCAGGTGTGCATCCACAAAGAGCTTTTTCCTTCATCTTCAGTAAAAACTTACGTGTTCTGGTGTGCACGCTGGATACAGTTAAAGATCTGTCCAGTTTCTGCATCATCGCTGTACATCTGAGGATACTGCACAGCAAGGTGGAGGTTATTTATATACATACAGGCTCTTACATTTCAAAGAGAAGGGCAAAGCGGACTGAAGCTCTGCTCACCTTTACATTGTACTTTCTCCGGGCTTTCCCAACGTTCAGAGCCAGGTGACCGACCATGATCATACTGGCAAAGCCGGTAAGCACCACATACCCGTACTCCTTAGAAAGCACGACCATCCTGCCAAAAAGACGCAGCAACAATACTCCTTTAGCTGGGATTAATCTATGATTTAGTTCAGTGCAGTTTTAGCATTTAACCTGCAAGCTAGCGCACCGCCTTTTTGTATTTATGTGGCAAAATGTAACATAAACAATCTGACATCAACAAACATATAACCTTTACGCTAACGAAGAGGAGCAGAATAGTTTCTAAGCCTGAATTTGTAACAAACACAGCAGCAACAACGTTTTCATGTATTACCTGACAAGGTGTAAGCTACGTTGAACCTCGAAGCGACACTGAACTTTTATTCTCAACTGCTTCTGCGTGTCTACGTCATTACGTAATGGGAGCACGCTGGGTGGGCGTGGCAACGGTCAACGCTTCAGACGCTGCTTTTTTCTCCACTGTTTTATTACATTATTATTCTGATAAGACAGACACCATTCTGCACCTTCACCTTCCTCATATTCTTGTCTGGTAAATACACAACAACGCCTTCGCCTTTACCCCAGAGTACATGGCTGATTGAGGGGTTAAAATAAGTGACTAATGAATAAGCTCGGTTTTATGATATATCTAATCTAT
>JBAMIG010000008.1:2782427-2792976 GCA_037177335.1 Kiunga ballochi
CCATCCATCCATCCATCCATCCATCCATCCATCCATACGTAGTAATTAATGAACACTTGCTGTGTTGCTGCTTGGATAAGTAATAAATATCATACATAATACATTTACCGACATGAGGCGGTCAATATAAGCTGTTACAGTTCAAACTGAATGTGGCAGTGAAATGAAATGAAAAGTACTTTTCAAGAGAAAAAAATCAAATCTTGAATGAGAGCATTTAAAAAACACTCTGCTGACATACCAGCGCTTTCACACACATCCATCTGAACGGTTGGATCAGATGGGCTACAGCAGCAAAAGACCACACATGAGTCACTCCTGTCAGAAACTGGTGCAGGCAACATGAGACAAAGGTTCACCGCACATGGCTGCACTTCAGTCATCCTGATCCTGTACTGTGTTTGTGTCTTCTTGGATGGGTTGCAGTGGAACAAATCTCTATTGATCTATCCATCCATCCATCATGGAGTCATTCTGTCTTGGCTCAAAGGTTCAGGTTGCTTCAGATTAATGAAACAGTCTGGGCCTACCTGAGTATTGTGGAACTGGCCAAGACAGTAACGTCTGTTGTGATGTTGCTTAATATTGTTTTAAAATGCAGATCAATGAGCTGGCCTCATTGGAGAATATCATCAGGAATATCAAACAAAGATGTCTGGGCACAACTGTAAGGATTAGCAGATGAGTGAGGACTGTATATAAAGACACTGTAGTAGCTTGCAGTCATTACACACTTAAATAAACTTAAAATGCAATTACACATTTGAACACTCAGGGGTTGAAATGAACATAAAACCTAACTAAGCAGCTTGGCATGTTATTATGTAAGGTGGTAAGACAACAAACTATTTTCTGCAAAGCATCTTGCAGGGTGTACGCGTACATTTTCCTGGTGCACATGTGCACAAACCATGTTTTTAACGCAGAGCGTGTCTCCAAACTGAGTGAATATTATGGCTGCTGGTGCAGAAATCTGGTTCCAGAAAAGCGTTCCCTCTGCAGAAGTATTCAAGCTGTTTGATCTCCCCCAGCGGGAATCCCACCCCGACACAAAAGCTTGGAAAAAAACAGATGCTAATTAAAAACAGCGGCTGTGTGAAGTTTGTGCTTACAATTAGAAAAAAATACAGCCAGCCGTCAGGATTATATTCAGAAAAATGACTCTCTCTTCAGCTGCTGCAGAGCTTAGCATCCATCACGTGCTGGATTTCATTTTGACTGATAGGCCCTTGAATAATGCCGTATATCTTTCCAGGTTTCTGCATGGGGAACTCAACACTTTTCTCTGATTTGTGTATTTCAGCAGGTCTTTGTTGCTGTCACGTCTCAAAATGTGGTTTCAGGCAAACACAAAGGGCCGAGTCACTTCTAATCCTGTGCAGAAACATGTTAGAATAATTCCTCTGTGGTTTCTTTAATATAATTTAAACCTGCATCAGAAAAACAGAACATGAAGCCTTGCAGTAATGTGATAAAGAAGGAAGCACTGTTAAGCTGGTAAAGTTTTATTAGTTTTTAGTTGCCATGTACAGCACTTTGTTCAAAAGTGTTTTATAAATAAAGTTTTATGAATCTTATTTTTTGTTTAAAAAAAATCTGAGCATAAATAAGTACAAATCTAACACATTGAGTCAAGAATATTATGAATCAGGACAACTGGCCTCTTTATTTATTTCAACATAGTTTGGAGTTTTTATTGCGATTCTTTAACTACTGATATATCGCATTTCCCTGTGATTAATCCTCATCATTTCTTCTTGGTGTGTTTGTGCGGCAGATGAGGGCCAGACAGTGTGTGGCTCACCCGCTGACATGCAAGGCCGTCGTCTGGGTGAAGTGGGCATCCAGCTACGAACGTTATGTCACCAGACTCTGGGCTCCTTGGACTACCTTTTCTTTGTCGTCATTGGCTTTGTCATCTTTGCCGCCGGCACAGTGTCAGCCTGGTTGATGGGTGTCATCATGGTGCTCTATGAGCGCTACATCAAGAAGAAAGACGAGCAGCTCGAAGTGGAGGAAGAGGAAGAAAGCAATAGCATGGGTCATACATCCAGAGCCAGAACAGACAGCAGGAGTTTAAAAACCTCACACACTGTTTAAAAGACTTCATCCCACCTCGCCCACCACTGATTCCCACAGTGCCTCTTGTCAACCTCCACAACTATCTATGAAGTTTGATGTAATGGTTAAATTGAATCTGTTTAACAGGTTTGGCTTTTAAACAAAAAATGGCATTAAACAGTGATAAAGAATGTCTTTATTTCTGATAGACTTACAGGTGATGAAACACATTTTGTAGTTATTATAGTGGAGGTCCCCAGTGCTGGGTGATACATATACCATATATGCAAATGTTTGACTTGGTATGATGTTGATTTCTATGTTGTATTGAATTATCATTTTGCCCCCAAAATTAAGTTCCTGAGAGTTAAAATGGTCTCCGAGGCAGCTAGCCAGCAATGTCATTAAAAAGCTCATGTTTTGATTTCCAGTTTCATAATTTTGTTTTTGGGGATATGCTTAAGAAAGTTGACATGCTTTAAACAAATATAGCCTATTTCACATATATTACATGGTGTTATCTTCAGGTTCTGTTTGCTAATAGGGCTCTGTTTGATCAGTAGACTAATGTTTCATGGTGATATTTTCCAACAAAGGTTTTGCTTTGTTTTCTTTTGGAAGAGGTAAAACTTAATTTTATAGGGTAAATTGTGTTGCTCTGCATTCAGATATAATTCAGTTGAAAATGAAAAACCCCAAAAGTATAAAAGCATCTCTTTCACATTAAATACATAAAGGCTCATAAGTACTAGCTTGTGTGCTGCCTCATTTTAAGCTAACAGCAAAAAGGTTAGCAATGATGCTAGTTAGCTAACAATAAGGAAAGATGTGTTTTAAAGACAGTAAAATAGAGAAGGTGCAGAAAATTAAGTAAATAATTTGTTTGAGGATGTTTAAGCTAAAGAAGGGAACATGTTTTTACAGTTATTTTCAGTGGGTATTTTTCATCGGTTTTACAGTGCATAAATATAATTTCGCTGTGTGACATTTTGTTCTGTTTAACAAATCTGTTGGTTGTATTATTAAGCAGAACCAAATTATTTTAGATCATTCTTTTTTTTATGAAATCTTTGAGTTGAATGAAATCCAAGTCCAGCAAACAAGCAGAGAACAATGAGTTACTAAACTTATTTCTTCTCATTAAATGAATGAGTTTGCCAGCTAACTAGTTTCCTCCATGCTAACACACAAACTTATTGTTGCTGCTAACTTTTTGCAGGGATGCAAGTCAGCCATTTTTTTCTGAAGGCTAATGGTCCATATTTGTAGGTGCTTGTCGAGGTAATAAAAGACTTGATTGATGGTCAAACTACATCCATTAAGTTTCTACATGCACTTACATCAAATGCAAGGAGAGAGGGAATGTGCAATTAAATCGAATAGACATGTGCCTAAGTATTTAACCGGTACTGTAAGCTGCTATCAGGTGTGAGGCAGGTTAACTAAAATAGTTACCAGTTCATCACAGACACAAACAAGATAAACAGCCATATCTATAGTTTCTAAGTCAATATTTTGGGCATTATATTCTAAAAACCAACAAGTCCTGCAATAAAATGACCGAATAGATGGTTTCAGTAAAACACTTTAGTTACTTCCTGATTGGATTTTGATAAAATTACATGGTATGGATAGAAAAACAATCATAGTTAGAGCTGGAATATCTTCTTTTACTATAATGCATGCCATTTTGTCACTGACTGTATTGTTGACAAATAATCACAACATTTATGTTGACCAAACTTTTTTCCATACTTCTGGTTTTGTTTAGACTTTAATTTCTCCTGCATTCATTTATAAATCAAAAGTTTTCTAATTGCAACAATGGACCTAATTTTGGATACTATTTTGACACTTAATAGAGAGTTTCTCTCTCCTGACCACCATTTTTATTACCTGCATGAACTAAAATAAATTATGTAGTGATTTCATGTATATATATATATATATATATATATATATATATATATATATAAGAAAAAGCCCTATAACTCGTTCTGGAAACATCCCACCTGCCTATTTAAAGAGGGACGCACAATTAATTTAATTAGCTAACAATGAATAATATATAAACTCAGATTTGTCCAACTGAAAACATGGGACAGAATAGATTTAGTTTAGCTCTGATTCCCATGGGAGCGACGTTATCTTGCTGATGCACCAATATGGCAAATAAAGGGCTGCAATATTTCAGATTTTAAACAGGTGAAGATTATAAAAGTAATGATGACTGAATTATTTTTAGTATTAGTAGTATTATTTTTAGCCGGCTCATTGTCTCATGGGTTACTGGATCAGACCTTAACTGAGTGGTTATTGCTTATGTTGCCGGTGACACGCGTGCTTTATATGCTTGCTGTTAAATTGCATACATAGCTGGTGTTAAGGAGCTTTGCATGTTACAGACAGCTGGACTTTGCATAACAGATTTTGAGAACTAAGGTAGCTGTAACAGTATTTAACAGTGAACTGGATAATTAGCCTTAGCTTTGCTGTTGGGTATATGCTGAGAATAGAGGCGAGAGTTGTTAGTGCACCTTTCCTCCACAATCTGTTCCCCTTCTCTCTGTGCACTTTCAGTGGCACTTACATGTATATTATTAGGATTTATCAGACAAAAACAAAATACAGATATGCATTGTAATGTATTTCTCAGATGAATTAAGGATAAACTTGAGTTAAAGGATGGCTCACCGGCATGGAAAACAGGTGTAACTAAAACTGAAGCTTTATAAAGGTGTCAGATATTTATCATGAAGCTTAAAGGAGAAAAAACACAACAGAAAACATGACACTCAAGAGCCAGGAATTTAACATGTTTTGCCTGCTTCTTTCTTCCTTCCTTAACCTGACTCATGTGTAACTATGCATGTGGCACAGCATACAGGAATATAGTAGAAAAACATCATGCATGCATCTGCATGTTGTCTTCATGAAAAGATGCTTGATGACGTTATAACCCAGTTGCTGATTCCATCTTAAGGTTTCTGCTGTTTGCATAATTGCATGGGTCAAAATGCACTGCGTAGTGTGTTACTGTAGAGGTGTGTGTTCTAGACTCATATCTGCAGAATTATTCAATTCAGAGACATTTAACTAAGATGTGAGTATTATTCTGACAAGCACAATGATTGTGATGCTACAGGAAAGGCTGAGGGTGCAGACTGGGTTGCCCTAAGTCGTATTAACACAGTGACACACATGAAATGACAAGGAATACCCTTTTTTTAATAGCATGTACAGAGTTGCTGTTCCTGCTGTTACATAAAATGAACCCCTGCTTTTACTTACAGTGTGAGTGATATTGCACAGCAAGTGCTGAATAGCAGTAATAGTTACATTAAGTGGATGCACTGAATTTCAGCATTCTGCACTTTTAACTCCCCCACACTCACCCCATATTTAGGCACATGCATGAATGTGCCTAAAACACAGAAACAAAGGCATCAGTTCAGCCTCCAACATGAATCACCTCTGGAGAGAAAATGGTGTAAAAGCCTAGAGACTCATTTTTAACCAAAACTCCTTCATCCCACCTGAAAACGGTTCAACCTAAAATGTTCAGTTCTGTTCATTTGATTTTATTGTGAAGATGGGGAAAAATGATGGCACTTACAAGCTATTATGCTAAATATGAAGTGACAGCAAGTGGTCATTAGCATGTGGTAGCTTAACTTGTAAAGCAAAAAGCTAACACACACCGCTTGAAGGAAAATAACAACACACCTGTTATTTAACATTTATTAAATCATTGAATTGTGAATTTCAAGCTTTTCTTGTTTTTCTATGGTTGCAGACATTGATTGCTGTATGTTAATGTTAAAGTCAGGTCTACAGATGGCAGCCCATTAGCTTGGCAAAATGTAAAGACAAGAAGCTAACAGCTAACCTAGCTTGGTCAAAATCTAATGGCTGACCTTATTTAGTCAGAGAAAAACTAAAATCTGCAAAAACCCTTTTGAACTTGAACACGTAAAATTATCTATCAAAACTTTTACTTCTAAATTTGATTATTTCTGTACACTGTAGAAATGTTTAAAAAGTGATATATTATAGCCTAGCTACGCATGTAAGAAGGGGACAAAGCCACCTGGTGGCATTTATAACATTTAAACAGGATTTTAAAAACAAACCAAATTAAACCATTAAATTGTCTATGGATTTATGAATAGGGTTTAAACATCATGTACAGCGATGAGTCTTAAGTCTTCATCATGAGTAGAGTAGGAGAGTCTGGCTTTTGATGCAAAGTGAGCACTGCTACCTTTGCTACCTTTGAGACTTGTACAGGAGTATGTGTGGTTGTGATCCTCCTGGTATTCAGAAAATAATAAATAATCCTAATCCTGTTATTCCCAACCCTGGTCCTGGAGGCTCACTATCCTGCGGGCATTAGATCAAATTAAATTGATCTCTGACAGTCTGCTATTGACCCATCGATTAGAGAAAATGAAGGAAATCCCTGCACTAGGGAATTAGCAAAGTTAAATATTCTGTCATTTTTGTTTAGTATCTTATTTATTTAAAATAAATTGAGTTGCAAATTGCCATCTGCCTGTGCATGGATCTCTGTTCCCATGTTGCATGAAACCCTGCAAACTTTAGCAAAACAAAATACAAGGTATTTATTTCCAAAAACGGTCATTCAGATACAATAAACCTTGAAAATATAAGCTGGACTTGTGGGTGGGATGCACTCCAGGACGGAAATAAACTCAGCTGGCGATGGGCACATCAGTCGCACAGCTGTGAACCGGTTTGATGAACGGACGAGGAATCGCAAACAGCCATTAGATTCAGAGGCTCCTGCAGCCTTACATCCTGCCTGTGGGTGTTGAAACTCATTCGTTTGCTCCATTGTGTGCATCCACTCAGCTGAAAGGAGACGGACCACTTTAAATGCCTGCAGATGTGGCATTAAGTAAGAGAGGCTCTAACCGACCATAATAGCCTGCTGACACATATACTTATAAACAGGCTCACACACATTTATTTTTATGTCCCTATGGTGACACAACACAGCCAATCACCCCAATCTAATCATAATGGAATACCATGCCCTAATCATTACTCTAATCTAACCCCTGGAGCAATGGAGGGAGACATTTTTGCTCCTTGTGTTGGTGGGTGGTCCTCATCATTAGATGTCATCTCTTTTTAAAGCAACCAAGACCTTTTTTTTCTGTTTACATTTCTGTTTACATCACATATTTACTGCACTTTCTATCACATACTGTGTTCTCCCATTAAACTGGATATAATGAGGTTATTGACTGATGGTAAAGATTAAATCCTGCATGAAGCAGAGAAGATGGTCTGTTGTAACATATCTGCACACAGGCTCAGGGGCCTGCCATCTCTGTATCCTTCCCCAGCAATAAAAGGTCATTCAAGAGGAGATGGTGTGTCCTTTGGTGTATAACAGTGCCCGGAGAAGTGTTTCTTTTACCCTATCTCTCAGTTTATCCAGCTCTTTGACTGTGTTTTTCCCATCTTGTGCTGTAAAGAAGGTTTAGTCGCTGCCTAATGAGCTCACAAACAAAATAACACACATCTGCCTGCATACAGACCAACACACACATTCAGAGCTGGAAATTTGTGCCATTGTGCATTAGTGTATTCTGGAAACCAGACCAGTTCACAGTGGTTTTAATCCCACAGAACTGGCTGCACAAGTTAGATAACGAGATGCTCATTCACACTAAGCTCTTACTCAAAAAGCAACACAGTTTCCAACTGAAACTGGGAATCTGCAAGTTGGTCTGTGGTATTCTGTCGCCAGCAGCTGTGCAGCATGACACGGGCTTTCACTTTCCTTTGACTCCCATTATTCCTCCCATGTTTCGCTGTATCCCTCCCTTGCTGCATTGACCACCCCCTTCTCCCTTTCTCCATTTCATTAGTGCAATTTTTGCACCTGTCATTTTCCCTAAAGCCATTTTTATTTTTAGCCGTTTTCCAGCCCCTGTCTCGCTAACAGAAGAGTTTGGCATTATTATCTGATTATGCAGTTTATCAGTGCCACACAGACACCACTGATAGGAGTCCCCGAGTTTGGACAAACGTCCACCAGGCCTCGGCCACGGAACGGTTATCCAACACGTGATGAGGTTTGAGGCACGTCGCTTTGTGCCGTTTCAAGATTTGCTCCATAGTCCGTGAATTCAGCACACGCATACTTTATCAGGGAGACCTGTTCAATAGCTTTTAATGCAAGTATGTAAGCAGCCAATCACATGGCAGCATCTCAAAGTATTTAGCCATGTACACATGGTGAAGGCGACCTGATGACGTTCAAACTGAGCATCAGGAAAAATGCAAGAATTTTTAATGTGGCTTTGTTGGTTTTGCTGGTCTTAGTATTTCAGAAACTGCTGGTGTACTGAGATTTTTATGCACAACCAGTTGTTAACAGAGAATGGTTAATGGTTAACAGGAAACGAGGACACAATTCCCACACTGACTAAAACTGGACAGTAGAAGTAGAAGACATATTGCCCGAGCATACCTCAGATAAGAAGTAGAGACATCATCATAGGATTCCTCCTTCCTTAGGAATATTTTAGTAATCTACATCTAGATCTACATCCTATAGAGCAGCTTTGGGATGTGGTGGAACAGGAGAATCTCATCATGGATGTGCAGCATCTGTGTGATGCTTCATGTCAGTATGGAGCTTTAATTATGTCTTTTGAAATATGTCAAGAATTAGGATGGTTTCTAAAGGGTCAAGGGTCAAGCCTGTTAATACCTAGCTGTCCCTAATGCATGCATAGCTTTTTCTTTCTGGTTTCCATGGTAACACAGGTTTGGAACCACCAAACCGGATTAACCCATTCTCATCCTCACAGTCACTTTGGAGGATCTCCATGTGGGCATACTGTATATCTGCTGATGCTCCTTTAGAGCTAAGCACCTCTGACAGCCAGACAATGGAGACCTCCTCAGCACGCTTTAGGAACCAACGTGCTACCCACAGGACCTGAATGCGCCTCTGTCAACAACCTGGGAGCATGCACTCTTATGTCACGCCTAAACCTAAGTTTGCGGTTTCATGCAACTGGTCCTGCTGTTGTGGCTGACTGGTGAACAAACACAACGCTGCTCCATTAACCTTGCAAACAGGGATATTGCATCTCAGATTAGTTGAAGTTGGATTCCCCTGCGGCTGCATGGTGGCGCAGTGGTTAGCACAGTGGCCTCACAGCAAGAAGGTTGCCAGTTTGAGCCTTGGTGTGAGCGGGGCTCTAACCAGGAACCTTTCTGTGTGAAGTTAGCATGTTCTCCCCGTGTTAGCGTGGGTTCTCTGCGGGTACTCCGGCTTCCTCCCACAGTCCAAAGACATGCACCTTGGGGTTAGGCTGATTGGAGACTCTAGATTGCCCATAGGAGTGAGTGTGTGTGTGTGGTTGTTCGTCTCTGTGTGTTAGCCCTGCGATGGACTGGCGTCCCGTCCAGGGTGTACCCCGCCTCTCACCCGTTGACTGCTGGGATAGGCTCCAGCCCCCCCGCGACCCCATTAGGGACAAAGCGGTAGATGATGGATGGATGGATGGATTCCCCCGCTCCACTTTGTGCTAACAGTACAAACTGCATTACTGTCTTTTCCCCATCTCTCGTCTTACAGGTAGGTACGTGAGCACACTCTCACACACCGACTTGATTCGTTCCCTCTTTGTAGGACTTCTTTTGTCCTCTTCACAATGCCTTCATCTCATGTGTCACTTCAATATTGATCAGTTCTGTGAACCAAACGTAGAAACTTAAAACCCAATTAACACAATGCACTCAGATAACTTTTTCCATGTATTCAGAGGAGATCAGTGTAAAGTTTCCATACAATATTTATGGTAATAGCATGTCTATTTAAACATGGCAAAACTACACATGCTACATCAGTGTGCTACATGTAAAGCAGAGCTGCTTTTCCACACTTCTCCACGTAACAGTACACCCTGTTTTCTACAGGCCACTTGACCCTTAATCCCAGCAGAGGCCACAGTTAGTCTACTGTGTACATGAAGGACTTCTGCAGCTTATCAGACATGGTGAGAAAATGATGAACCTGCTGAATCCCAAGCATGACAAGATGAAATCTATTTCATAGACTTTCTACATTTCTTCAAGGGATTTGACAAAAAAGGGGAAAGCAATGGGATCTGAAACTCAAAAGTTGAAGATGGTGGTGCAACACACATTCATGTCAGCTTGTTAATCCACTTTTCAAAAGGAATTATAAATAGGCCTACTTATAACAGACACTCTGGAGCAGCTCTGTCTTCCAGATGCATTACATAAAATATAATGAATTCTGCATCTAGGATACGAGAGAGAGAGAGAGAGAGAGAGAGAGATGGAGAGAGAGAGAGAGAGAAAAGAGAGAGATGGAGAGAGAGAGAGAGAGAGAGAGAGAGACGAACTCTCTCGGTTGGGTTGATGTGCTTAATGGTGTGTATGGGTGTTGTGCATGTAAGCTGGTTAGTGTGTA
>JBAMIG010000008.1:2802776-2815160 GCA_037177335.1 Kiunga ballochi
ACACACACACACACACACACAAACTCCCATTAATATATGCCAAATACAAGTACCCACACAATCAAATCCTTTTTTCATTATCAGCATTCTGTGTTGATGCTCATACGCAAACTATCCTCCCACATGCAGAAGTATGTCTCCCCACACAGAGAATCTCCTCCAGCTTCAAAGCCAGCGCTTCCTTCTCAGTCTAAAACATTTAGCTGAGGGGCGTTCTTTTTGTCAGCAAAGCCCTGTGAATATTGTCCTTATAACCAAATAAACACAGCTGCCAACAGCTTTTGGATTGCAGTGAGACACATGCATCTATGCAGAGTAAACACAAGAGAAGCACTCGCATGCAAAACAGACCTATTATGGAAAAGCTGCACGACATCAGTCACCAAATCAGAGCTGATAGAAAATAGATTATAAGAAGGAATGTTAAACTTCTGTGATATTGCACTAGTTGGAGACGAACTAACAATGTAAAGAAGCATAAAAACCAGAAGACAAAGATTGAATTGGGCTAATGTGCCTCTCAGCAGGATTCAACACTTTTTCATTTGTGGTGAACTCTTCCATCTCCTCCTAACCTTTACATCAGAGGGAGAAGGCAGGGCCAAGTTTAGCTTCTGCAGGAGCTAAAGGGAAAATCGCACCATCGGCCTCCCTCCTTCTACATGGACCACCCTCCACAGCTCTCTGTAGTGGTCTGCGTTTGCTGGTGCCGCTACGTTCAGCAGACCTTCACTCTCAATGCGACTAAAGTTAGAGGAAGACTGAGAGTGAGTGGATGAGCATGGAGGGCATGAACCTGCAGGGGAAACGGCACTGAAACGACGATCGAACCTCTGGCTGGACCCACTGACACAGGTCTTTAATCATCTTTTCTCTTAATCTGATAGAGTAGAGTAAGAGGAGCAGAGGCTTATTTATTTTCAAGCCTCTCCCATCATGCGTTGCTCTTTTTACTCATTACATCCATCTACATTGTAAATATTATTTTCAATCCATAACTTTGTGCTTTTATCCTCAAAAGTCAGTACTTTTACTTAAACTTTACAGATAATATACACTGTTTACATGACAGGATGTTGATGCCTTTGTGGTGAGAAAGAACATCTCCAGCTGTTAATAATATTTTCTAATAGGCAGTTTTGCCTCATGTAAACGTGTGCACTCTTCATGAAAGGTCAGCAAATAGCCTGTACCAGTGGCTTCAACAGAATGAGTTGTGAACACAGACGCTAAACTCCTTATTTATTTAGCATTTTCAGATAACTGATTAACTTTCTGCGCCGTATAATGTGAAAGGAAGTCATTACAGAGGCAGTGTAGGCTGGGGAAACCAGCCATCACAAAGGTTGACCTGTCTGGTTGCAAAGGTTGAATGAACATAAAAGAATGCGCTGCTGGCTCTGAGAGGAAAAGAAAGAGGAGATTACTTATTAATAAGTCCTCAGAAAAAAGTCCGTTAGGTCCCTGACTGGATGAAGAGCAGTATGGTGAGAGTGACAGAGAGAAACCTGGTGGTAATAACAGCGAATAATGAGATTTACAGGCCTGGCTGAGGAGCCTCTATGTAAACACTGTCACTCCTGTCAAGGCCAGTGAGATTCATATTGTGAGGCTGGAGTCGTGCAGTCTTGCCAGTTGCTGAGACTGAGCTATTGAAGAAGGGGATGCCCTGTGATTACAGAAAAGTGGGAGGAAAGAGCTTTATGGCTAATCATATCTGACTGACACAGCTGAGGTGCAATGAGCTCACACATGGCCCCTTTTCCCTTTAAGTGCCTTTTCCTGTGTCCTCACTTTGCTCACGATTTATGATCCAATCAAACCACAGCTCGTTTCATATGGGAACACTATCCTGGACAATTTGTGTCACGGAAAGACGGTTAATAAAAACGTTTGTTGGTTCAGATGCTTTCTATCAATCACTGAACTTCAGAAAAACAAACAAAAAAGATACCCTTGAGGCGAGCATGTTTTCCTTTGACAAATGATACAAGGGTCCTTTTCTGCTTCTGCAGCAAGTTAGAGTTACGGTAATCCTCCGGGATATGTTCCATTAACTGTGGACAGGACTCCTTGGTGCAACTAAATGTGAACCTGAGACCACAGGATTGATGTAAAGTTCCAGCTGTCTCTGCTTTGAAATACTTTGATTCTGCTTACTTTGCATTCGGGGTAAATCCTGAGTGAATTTGTCTGAAAGTGCATCAGTGTGAAGTGTGTCGCCTGTCAGAAGTGTTAGATGAAGGTTGCTAAGCCTCCTTGGTTACATCCAACACTGCCTGCTGGTTGGATTTGGCCCAGATGCCAAAACCAGTCTGAGGCTGGCTCACCACTCGAACTGCAGGGCCAAGCCTCGCTATTGAGCAAAGACGGGGGATTTTTCATTTAGCATGCACCCCACTCTGCTTCATTCTTTGTGCTGTCAAAACACATAAGCTCAAAAGACAAGCTTTCTTTCCAAAAATAGACTCCAGAAAGCATTACTCATAAACCAGGGATCCCTGCTCCACCCACTGGTCCTTAAACACTCCAGTTCCTCTCATTCATCACCAGAGCTAAATAAATTACCCCTTTTTTCTTCTGTTTTTCAGTAATATATCTGAATTTAGGAAGGAAAGGAAGACTGAATGACACAAGTGTTAAGATTTAATGTGTTGCAAACTGCAAACAGAACCAGTAAAAAGCTCTTCCTATCCATCTGCCACTGGTCACATATAATATCTAATCAATTCTGATCAGCTGTGGCGATCACATATCGGTCATCTCTGGGATTTTAGTCTGTTTTAGGTTTTGTGATGGTGAATGTTGCTGCTGCATGAGGCAGCGGTTTAATCCGATGTGTTTATGTGGCATTTGATGGTCACTTTATCATTACTCGGTTACTTAGTAGTGTTTGTGCGCTTAACGAGACACACCAACACAGTTAATCAGCTCATTGGATTTGGTAAGAGTGGATTTAGGTGACTGGTTATTGGTCTAAATGTGTTAATCACACACAACCATTCCTGTTTACCGAAAAAGCGCCTCAGCCTTTCTGAGTGACAATGCAGAGATAAGAAACGGGTGGATAGGATAATACATAATAGAGATTATATCACACCAGACTTGTGATCAATAACAGAAGCATGGATTATTATAGACATGCTAAAAAACTGAGGCATTTATTCCATAAATACATATTTAAGCATCAGAGCTCAGAATAAAATGTTGCCATGGTGTTTATTGGTACATTGTGTTTACTGTGTAAATATATAAATACTGCAGTGAGCTTCACTAGCTGCAGACTGACAGCAGGATCAGGATGGGAGATTATTTAAGGACTTCAAAAATCTCCTTGCCCATGATAATGACTGTCTGATAAGCAGATTTAGATTCATACGAGCTGTGCTCTCATATCTACAGGTACGTACTGAACTGGGTCCAGTGTTAGATCCACTGGAACCAGGGAGAACCAGTTTGTTTGTGTGAAACTCAAAACTTCATTCAGTTAATCTAGAAGTTATTTGTGACTCGGATTTGGTTCAATGTGCCCGGTATCCTGGATCCTTTCATTCATCCTGCTGCTCAGCGGTGTGGCGAACAAGCTGCTGGTGATGGTAGCTATACCAGGACACACAGAGGAGGCGCGCTGATGTGGTCCATGCTTGTATGAGTTATTGTAGAGCGAGCCATCTGCATCTTCCACCATGAGAGCTGACTTTTTTTTCTTTATTTCTGGCACAGACCTCTTCATCACGCTATTTACCAACGTGCTGCCGCTCGGCAGCCTTCATTTTGATTGTTACGCCACAACTATGACCCACAAACAGGATGACCACCTCACCAACAGAACTGACTTTAATCTGTGAAAAGTAACGTTTCTCTCAGTTGCCAGGATTCATTTAAACACAGACGCGTATTGATTCATATGCAGACATATTTGTAAGCTGCTGTATGGTAGAAAGTGGGTGTGTAGGGGCGGGATGTGTACAGTAAAACATTTTTTGGCAAGGCGGTGATAAAGGGAAACTGCTGCACCTTTTTTTTTTAATCAGACTTTTACTTTGGCGAAGCAACATTTTTTTCAGAACTACTATTTTATTTGAGATTCTAACAGTGTTGTAATCTGATCTCAATGCAACGGAGCATCTATGGGATGTGGTGGAACGGGAGATTCTCATCATGGATGTGCAGCATCTGTGTGATTCTTCATGTCAACATGCAGCAAAATGTCTGAAGAATGTTTCCAACACCTTGTTGATTCTGTCAGAATGAAGGCAGATCTGAAGCAAAAAGCAGGTAAATGTGTTGAAGGTGTAACTATGAAAGTGGTCGGTGAGTGCATGCTGGCAGGAATGGATTATAATTCTAGTAAGAACCCAGTGAAAAGTCCATGATAGTCACACTGTAAAAAGTTAAATTTTGCCCTAATATGATACATTTCTAAGTTTATTTCTACCTGTTGCCAAGTAGTACAGCCCAACACCAAACAGGAAATGTAAAACAGTCTGTAAATAAAGTTTCCATTGTAAATGAAAACCATTTTAGCTCAAAACAAGTAGTTTGGCATTTACCAACAATGCTTACATTAAAGAGACACAACTGTTTCAGATTAGTGTAATTTAACATTTTCCCTACAGAACGGAAACAGTAGAAACTACTTTTTTTTCCCCCTAAACTTGATTCATATCTTCACAATAATCTTTTTGCTTCTTGCCAGCTGAAATACACCACCGTGTCTATTTAAAACTTTATCTAGATATCCGAAAGACATTCAGTGCCACTCCACACATCAACTAAATTATCTGTGGGATATCTTATTCTGAGTGAAAATTTCTGTCAGACTGGAAAGTCTGAGCCATGAGGTCTACGGGAATATTAAAAACACATCTCAGCACTTGCACAGACTGGGACACCTGATACAGATGTGGTGTGGGACGCAATGAAAAAGAACCCATCAAGGAATGTATTGAAAATATGGCTTAAGATAACACATTGGTGGCAGCTGGGTGTTATTTCACCACAGTCGTAGCAGAAGGCAGTTCTCGCCAAAGGCCAGGACTGTCTGCAGGACTTGACGTGCAAAACAAGCTGTTCATGTGTCACGGTCTGCTTCTTTTCACTTTACATCATCAGGCTTGCTTACCTCATAATTAGGCTGGATGCTTGTCTTTGGTTTTTGCTAGCAGCTCTTTCCTGTATCGTCCTAACAGATGCTCTCACAGTGAATTTATGCAGCCGCAGTGATTTGAATGGATTCAGTTGCAGTAGAAAAAAGTACAAACATCTGCAAAAATATAGTTTTCTAGTGATACGTTAAGATGGAAAAATGAATTACAAGATAGCTGACAAAGGAAGCTTTGATACGGTATGCTAGCAATTAGCTAGACTCTCATTTAGCTTCAGTGCAGCTTAGTATAGATTGTTCAAGCTCTTTTGGGATGGTGAATTATTCCAACTATTTCCTGACTTTTATAATTTAGATCTAAATTTCCTGCAGCTATTTGATTTGGGTATAGATATGAAAACAGCGAAGATCATAGGAAACCATTTCTGTCATTGTCCTACTGATGCAATAATTCAATGACCTCGTGCATACAGATGATGTTTATTGTGATGGATGGAGAGCTATCCCATCAGATTACAGATGTCATATCTGACCATTCAGAACAGTTTTGCTTTAGTGACTCTAAGTGGAAAAGTGGATCCAGACCATGCTACCCCTAAATGTAATGCAGATCCACCAGGAGTCAGGTTCACATTGCTCTCTGTAGTTTCTTTGTACTTTAGCTGAAATCATTTAAAAACTATTTTTATAGCCAATGCTATATATTAGCTTAGTGTCAGCATATGAAATGGAAAGTTTAGACAATTTTACACAAATAATAAATGGTAGTGGATAAGATGGACTAAACACACATGTATGAGCACTAGTGGTGCAAATAGAGTTAGCCCAATGATCTGTGTGGCTACATTTTAGCTTGTGAACATGCTAACAGATTACAGTGAAATACATCCAGATATGAGGCAAGTGTTACTATTAGCAAGTTTATGAGTTACATTTATTTGTTATCACTCTTGCCTGATGGCTTCTCAGACATTTCCCAGCCCTCATGGGATTTTATGAACATTGGATAGATGATGTTAGCATAATTAGTTTGCTAAGTGGCGCAAAATGCTAAACATTGCCAAAGCCAATATTGTTTCACTGGTCACTATTTGCTGATTTTTCACATGACTCAATACAGAAATAAAGCTAACAAGATGTGCGGTTTGTCAATAATTTTTTTCTATTTGTGAGACTTTGGTCAATACTATTTGTATGCTCGACATAAAGAGACTATTGCTATTTCACATTAGCATGAGGAGGCATTGCTAGCTCATAATAAACCCTGTAGCCTATTTGTGTAAAACATCATTTTAATAATATCTTTAAAAAGATAGTAGTAATTTAATATAAGATTTTAAACAGAATTTCATGGCAATTTATTAAACATTTACGCTTCACCAAAGCAGTAAAGCAAAGTTTTTGGAACACGTTTACTAACTACTACATTTGTAAAGTATACAAATAAAATTATATATTGCAGAATTATCTAGCTATGGGAAGAGAGGGAAGTGATTAAATATTATATTGATTGAAAATGTTAAACTAAAGTTAAATAAAACTGCCAATGTGTTTTTCTTTTTTCTAGATCACTTGATTGTTTGAACATTATAAAGAGGAAGAATTATGGGACCCGATATGTGGAGCATTTTTATTTTGTTTGGGCTATCTCTCTGGAGCAACAGTCAAGCCTTTACTAAGAACCCCATCCTCTCCAGGTTACGAAGAGCTCCAGAGGCCAATGAGGAAAACAAGAAGTGTTCCTACACCTTTCTCGTCCCTGAGCAAAAGATCACAGGCCCCATCTGTGCCGCTCGTGGCTATTCAACAGACAAGGACCGGGTAACACGCCTGGATGTGGCCGCGGTACGTGACCTTCTGTCAAAGCAACGCCGAGAGATGGAAACATTAAAGCTAGTGGTGGACGTGGATGGTAACTTAGTGAATGAGATGAAGCTGTTGAGGAAAGAAAGCAGAAACATGAATTCCAGAGTGACTCAGCTTTACATGCAGCTTCTGCATGAGATCATAAGAAAGAGGGATAACTCTCTGGAGCTGGCTCAGCTGGAGACACGCATCTTGAATGCAACCACCGAGTCACTGCGCCTGACCTCCCGGTATAAGGAACTGAAAACCAAATACGCAGCCCTGTCTGCAGTAGTAAACAACCAGTCAGTGCTGATTGGGGCTCTGGAGGAGCGTTGCATGCAGCTTCACAGTCGCAGGCATGAGCAACCACCACTGGGACCCCCTCTTGTGCAGGTGGTGCCTGAAAATATTCCAGTAAGTGTGCCACGTTTCACCAATGAGATCCAGACAGAAAACACTCGTGAGTTTGTCCGAGAAAGAGCCTCACTCTCTGGGCCACCACCAACAAGCGGCACCCTCGAAGTCCAGAAATCACCTGAAAGAAACTTCAGTGCAGAGGGTGAGTTACATCCAGATCCATTCATTCATCCGTCTGTACATTTCCATTCATTTATCCATCATCTTAGTCATGAGAATCCGGAACAGTCATGGTAAAATGGGAAGTAGTCACGGCTTTGCACGCCAACCACAACAGCATGATAATCCCTGACTTTAAATACAGCTGCAAATGGGCTCATTTTAAAGGTTAAAGAGCTAAATCAGCTGGTATCCTGCTCCAGGCTCAGCAGAAACAACACAAACGAGGATGGAAATAACAATGTTGTAATGTCTACACTGAGACGGGGACTTAAAGCAAAGCAAAAGGAACTGATCAGCTTCATTATGCTCATCAACACCATTTCCTGACGCATGTAGATTACCCTTGCCCAAGAAAAATAAAGCCTGAAGGATTTCTGTGTGACGATGCATGAAAGGGATCCTTTGCGAGATTGTTCCATTACGTGATATGTGGACAAAACTCTGGCTTACACACCACAAAGCCACACACCACCTTTTTTCACTAATATTTGTGTCATTATATAATAAGCAGGAACACACTTACTCAGACTTTAAATAAACACGCTGCCACATGGGCAAATAAAGAAATCATGCTATGAAAGGGTCAAATTTTGTGGACAAACTGGAAACATTACCTCCACATCTAGTTTGGTTTATCTGACCAAAAAGCAGGAAGAAACATTTCTTACTTAAAGAGGCTTATTAACTAGTATATGTATAGCAACAGGGCTGCATTTATATTTTACCCTCCTACTTCTTGTTGAACACTGATGTTTTACAATGTTACAAAATATACAATATGTTTGAAAACAGTCTGATGTGATTGGGAGGATGGGAAATATAGACGAGTTTAATCACAATTCCCAATGTTTATAGTATAAACAAAAAAAAAGTGCATTTAAAAAAATGCAAATAAATCTAGAAACAAACATTAGAAGAATTAAGTTTTTGTCATTGTTGTTTGTTTTTTGCTTTAATGGACACCAGAATAAACAGGAATACACCATCACAACACTCAGAGATAGTTCTGACTGGCCATCAAATCCATCCGTTTTCCATGAACTTATAATGCAAAATGTGTTTAATAAACAAACTACACTTTATAATTCATAATATACAATGCTGTGATATAAAAAAAGAACAAATAAAAAAGCTATTCTTATGTTTATCACAAAGTGCTTCTTTATATGACCAATGTAGGACTAATCTGAGTCACTGCTACTAGCTTAGTGAAGCTAGCTGGACAAACTTTACTTTTTCACTAGTTTTAGGTTTTCTTTTGGTTTTGATTCTACATTTTTAATGAAAAATTACTTTGTGTGATTTTTAAAGGAAATTAAAAAAACCTTATGAAGCAAAAAAGTAACAACAAGCAAAAGCATTACAGCGCATAGCTAGCTAGCTTAGCTTACATGTCCTAAAACACCAAAGTTAATCTTTGACCATCAAATACTTTTTTTTCTTTGCTAAACTGCATACAAGTATTTATAGTATTGCCCAAACATTTAGTATTTTCAGAATCTTTATAGGCCAATGTCAGTCTTGAGCTCTGTTTAGATGGATTTTGGGTCCAAGCAAACAGGCTAATAATCTATTCCTGAGATTTTCCATAACCCTTTAGAAAACATCAATGTTAAGGAGAGGTTGTAGAAGAAATATAAAAGATGTTGTGTTGTATTATTGCAGTGGTTGATTCTGTAATAGTTACCTTACTGGCTGTCTATACCCAGCTGTTATGTCTAATAGGGCATGTCACCTGATAGAGCAGGACGTGTCTCCTGTAAGAATATGCTGTTCTGCCTCTGTGGCACAGATAAAGTGGTCAAACATGTGCATTGCCTTGTTATTAAAGTACACCACATATGTAAAGAAGCATGTATTAGGCAATTATGAGTAGACCTGTGAGCCACACCTTAGTAAAGACCTTTACACACTGGATCCTATGCTGATAAATGACAAAAAGCTGAATAATTTGGGAGATAAAATAACGTTTTTGTCTTCGCACACCAGGTGGGATTCAAAATCAAGAGAAAAGTATGAATTCTACAACACACCAGCTGTTGTTTGTTTTTTGAGAGAAAAAGCAAACATGAACCTCCTTTAGAAGCTCTGCGGGGGGGCGGTTTGAGGTCAGCAGAGCTTCTTGTACCACCCGAATACTATGTTTGAGTGTCTTGTTCGTCAATAATATAAATAAATAAATAAAAGTAGCAGCAACAAAGACACAGTTGCACAGCTCACAACCAGCTCTGGTGATGCAGATTAGTTGATTATGTATCTTTTAGATGCACATATTTGAAAATAAAAGGACTTCACATTGTAAAAATAAAACTGCACAACAGATTTTTGTCACTTACGTGAACGTTCCCATTGACTTGATAATAATCTCATATTAAAAAACATATGTGCAAATTATGCAAAATATTCAGAGTTAGCATGTAAAGACCTTGTGTTGTGATGCAAGTCCTATAGCACTGAAATTAAAGATTTTCAATCCAAACAGGTTTTGTAGACAGGCTTCGGTACTGGTATCTACTGTGCCGGTGTAAACATATTACTGTAGTATTAAAGCACCCAATAAAAGAAAACTCATCACTGCTACAAGATGAATCACAGTAAATGCAAATAAACATACTGGAGCATCACTGCAATGACTTTTGGGACATATGGATCTGATTGTATCCACGCAGAACAGGCCGGTGCCTCTTATGCTAAAGCAGCTAATATTGAAAGCGTTGCAGTACCTTTACCTTGAATCTAAGTTATTTAAACAAGGAAACTGCTCAGATAGCCCAGGTTGTTATAATTCAGCTCAAAAACCATCCCTTACTAAAAATATCCCTAACTGCGTGTCACCCTTTATTCCCTTCAGGCCCATTCAGGGACTGTCTGGAGGCTCAGGAGGCCGGCCACAGCACCAGTGGGATGTACTTGATCAAACCAGATGAAGCAGAAAGGCCTCTGCAGGTCTGGTGTGAACAGGATATAGACAACGGGGGATGGAGCGTCATCCAGCGCAGAAAAGATGGATCAGTTAACTTCTTTAGGAACTGGGACACCTACAAGGTGTGGACAATATCGCTTCCTTTGTCCCGCCTGTCTCCTTTTCCTCTCTGCCCTGCCTGCAGCCATATTCCTCCAAGGTTATTTTGTTTGAGATTTCCAGTATGAAACTCAAGATGGCCCACAATGAAGGTATGTTCCAAGTGTTTCTTTCCAAAACCACTTCTACCGTGGTTCCTTCCTCGACGGATGGCTGCTCGGCTCGCTGTGCCATGCAGAGCTCGCTGCCTCATCAAATCCCCGTGAGATGGAGAATATCGCTGCTCCAAGCCTGCCTTCCACTCTCTTCAGCCAACCTTGTGCACATGTGACTGGAAGCTAAATTCAACACTGATTTGCCTCTTCGTTCTCACACACACATGAACAGAACCACAGTGAAGCCCCAAAACTAAAACCCTACATCGTTCATCATCTGTTGGCTCGCTCAGCTAATCCACAATCACAGACCTCAACCTCTCCCACCATGTAAAGTGTGCTGGGAGCTCATGCCCAGACATGGCTCGTGATTATTCAACACAACGTACCCGAGCCAGTTTTAGCATTAGATGTGTGGATAGATGCTCATTTTTCCACCAATAGCTCTAAAACACAGACAGAGTGGGCCTCTTTTATCACAGGGCTTTCTTCTTGCTTTTGAAGTCTAAATTACAGAACATCATCATAAAGAAATTTCTCATTTGTTCTACTAACAATCCCACTTCTCTCTTCACAAGAGGTTTTAGGTTCCTAAATAATACGTGTGTTTCTAAACTCATTTTCTGTGATCTTCCCTTTGATCCAGAGCGGCTTTGGCAACATAGACGGGGAATACTGGCTCGGCCTGGAGGGCATCTACAAGTTAGGGAGGCAGGGTGACTATAGGTTGCTTGTGGAGCTGGAGGACTGGATGGATAAGAAGGTGTACGCTCAGTACAGCAGCTTCCACCTGGAGCCAGAGAGCGAGGGCTACCGCCTGCGGCTGGGAACCTACCAGGGCAATGCTGGGGACTCCCTCAGCAGCCACAACGGCAAACAGTTCACCACTCTGGATCGAGACAAAGATGCCTTCACAGGTACACAGAGCTGGTGTCTGGTTTTATCAAGTATTTGTTATTTTCCACATGAAAAAAGAAAGGTATGACAGGTTAAATAGGAAGATAACACAACATGTTACAGTGAAATAATGCAGTAGCTTCCACTGGAACCATTACTAACAGGTCACAGGCGGTCCAATAGACGGTCTGGACTCAGACTGAGACATCAATAACTTTGATTCTTGCTGCGGTCGTAGATCTGCTGCTGTGTTTGGGATTATTGTGTGTTGTATTGACCAGTCTTTCAGACGATTCCCTGCTGTAACACATTGGACTCAGTTTAATGGGTAATGTGCAGAATTGAGATCTGCACATACCTGAGACTGAATTGGATGTGCTGCAGCAGTGAAGCTTCTTAAACCTGCAGGTCACTGGGCCAACAATATAACTGTAAACAGAGGACCACTTAGTGACTGCAGCTCTTATGACAACAAAACAAGCCCTTATCATCATCCCTCCCCTACTGTGCCTTACAGTTAGTACTATGTGCTATACCAAACCAATATTTATCCACAGAACATTGTTCCAGAGGTTTCTGGATTTGGTTATATCAGGAATTTGGGTTACTTAAGGCATCTTTTAGCTAGCACACTAAATGCTGAGCTGCACGGTGGCACAGTGGTTAGCGCAGTGGCCTCACAGGTTGCCGGTTCGAGCCTTGGTGTGGGCGGGACTCAAGCCGGGAACCTTTCTGTGTTGAGTTTGCATGTTCTCCCCGTGTTAGCGTGGGTTCTC
>JBAMIG010000008.1:2879010-2895986 GCA_037177335.1 Kiunga ballochi
GTGGTAAACAACAACATTATGAGTGAAGTTTCTGCCATAAAGTGATGCAACATGTCTCACAAACATCCATCCATCCATTATCTACCGCTTTGTCCCTAACGGGGTCGCGGGGGGGCTGGAGCCTATCCCAGCAGCGAACGAAGAATGTCTCAGAAACAGTATGTTTCAAATGTGCGACATCCGGCCATAAGGGGTTAACAATGTGCTCTGGTTTATAGGCATATCACTCATCTTCTGCACTCCCAAAATCTGAAGGTTGACTCTAAGGTTAAATCCCATTTCACCCTAAACATGAATGCGCAAAACGTAGGGGTGTCCCAAATCCCATGAGGACAGAGGGGAAAGGGTATATACTGTGTATATATATATATATATATATGGTTATATATATATACATAGGGTTATATACCCCTTTAAATGAAGATCTTTCCGGTTTGAAAAATTTCCCGGTATACCTTGCGATTCATGGATATGATGGCTACTACGGAGTCAAAAGAGGTTCACAAATGTGCATTTTCTCCAAAGAAAAGATTTTTTAAAATATGTCAACCGTTGATTTGTATAGTTTAATTTTATTTCTATATGTAATGGCCAATGTCTTAATAAAATGCACACACAAAAAAAGTCCTACTTTGAAGCTTCAAAGTGGTTAGCGTTAGCATCCTCGAGATTAGCGGTGCTCAGTAGTGAGCCATGCTTATCTACTCTGGTAACATTATTAATAAAACTTTTGCAACTGCTACTGATGACGTTTGCAAGGGTTGAAGGGGTGTCCAAATTTGTAGGGCTGACTTTTCATCCCAACCCCTTTGTAGCTTCGTTTGAAGGGCTGAGGGGAATAAGAAATGGGATTGGGCCTGAAATCCCTGCTATATGGAGGCCATCTTGGAGGACAGAGTTTGGTCCCAGACTGGAGATATGAGATTGCCAGTGGTGCACTGGCTCTGCAGTGAGAATGCTAAACCTGTTTTTCCTGTGAAGAAGATGCTGTCCCACACCATCACCACCACAGTAAGTTATTCTCTCACTGGTGCAGCAGTCAGGATGCAGAATGCTCTACAACTCACTAAATCATACACACACCCAGCCTAACCTGAGTCATGAACTGTAAAACTTTTATATTATGGCTTTCCACACTAAGACACCCACGACTGATAAGTTGGGAGATATGGGTGAAGCTTCCTTCCGGCACTGCCACACATGGATGACCACAAAGGTGATTAATGTAAAATAGTTTCAAATCCACTGTCTGTATTGCTTAGTCCAACATAGGGTCACGGGTAGCTCGATTCTATCCCAGCAATCATCGGGCCTGGACAAGTTGCCGGTCCATCACAGGGTAAAGTCAAGAATCCTAAACAGAATTTAGAAATCCAGAAGGCTTTCATGAGCTTTCCTGCTGATCTCACAAATGCAGAAACAAGGAAATGACCTAATAAACACTAACGCCTTTACTTTTTTCAGCTCGGCTGCTTCAATAGCCATGCACCAAGGAGTAATTTATTTTCCTTTTCCCCCTATATCATCTTTTTTTTATTAGACTTTATAACCTAATAAAACTTGCAGAAACTATATCAGGGATGAGTGCAGAGCTCTGTTCAGCAGATTGTCAGCTCAGCAGTTCTACAACTATGATCCTCATGCTGTTCCCTGCACTAAACTCTTACCTTCATGGAAGTGAAGTTTCGGACGTGGTCAAAGTCAAAGATGATCTCCACGTAACCTTTTGGGAAGCTCTTGTTGCTCCAACCCACATAGTCGTATCCGGGCCACATGCCGTAAGTGTGACTGTGGAGGAAATCATCCAGACCCCAGGTGCCATCTGTCAGCTGGCCGAGGCCATTCATCAGTCTGCTGGAGGTATTTATGGAAGATTCATTGGTTAGAAAAAAAAGAGAAGATATGATTTACAAAACAAAATTTGGTTGGTATCAGAAAACAGTGTTCATTACAACCTCTCAGTTGATGCTCCATCATACACAGAGTCATTAAAGAAGACATCCAGGCCTCTGTAGATCATTTGGTGTCCCTCTGGGACGCTATAAGACTTTAGGCCATCTAAAAAGAGCAAGTCAAGCGGAAACTATAAGTACTGGTTTATCCAAGTGCTTACACTTCACCACAGTACGGCCTTTTCAGCAAAGACCTGAGAAATATGTCCTGTAAATTCAATGTTTATTATTATGGCGAGCATAATCCAGTCTGTATAATAGAGAGCTATGACTAACCCAGCCATTCACAGCCGTAGAGCTCCACTCTCATACACACAATCATGGAGTGGTCCGTGACAGGCATGAAGCGAACAAAACGAGCAATGATGGGAGGCTCCAGATCCTTCAGGACAGCATCGTACGCATTTTTGTTGCCCTCAATGACCTGACAGGGGACAAAGTTTAGATAGAGAAAAAAACATCACACCTAACTGTGTGAGCATGAGCAGAGGTTGTGTTCAACTTGTTTTTTTTCTTTTATAAAAGACTTAAGATTCTAAAAAAAAAAAGACATTCACACAGAAATTATGTTGTTGCAATGTAAAAATTAATGCATGAATTATATAAAGTGAATATGAATGAGCTGGAATGAACTTAGTGCAGTAAAGCTGAAGTAGCCTCGTTCTCACTGAATCCAGGCTAAACCGAGTTTATACATGTTAACTCTAATTTGATAGTTTAATGATGATATGAACTCACTTCTCCATGCACCAATCCAAATTTAAAATAGATAAATGATGCTTTTAAACCCATTAACGTGTAAATAAGGAATTTATCGTCTGTATAAAGTAGAATTGCAATGCTTTGGTCTGAATTCCTGCTTATTCTTGCTCCACACACACCTTATCACTCTGTTCTGAGGTGCGTCTTCAGAGCGACTCGTTTTGGTGCAGTCTCTTTAAATGTTAATGAGGCATGTTAAGCCCCGCCCCCTCCAGGACAGAAGAAGTCCCGCCATGTTTGTAGCTTGATAGCAGCGATACGCTAATCTCCCGAAGGAGAAGCATTTTATTGGTAAATTTACTGTAAATGTCAATGTCCAACCTGGAAGTCCATGACCGTATTTGGGAGACCCACAGCAACAATTGTGACGTAATAGATGAAAAAAAAAAACGTAATAAAAAAAATTAAACAAACTGAAAAATATGACCACAATGACTATAAAGATATATGTGCAGCATCAGGAGGAAATACATGTACATTTTCTGCATTCCTAAACACTTAAAAGTGCACAAAAACATGTTTTTAAGGGCTGAAAAACTGCATTTTGTATGATATGTCCACTTTAAAGTTAATTACAGGACAAATATATATAGTCTTAACAAGTATGGCTCATTTTGAAGGACTGCAAAATAAAGAAACTTCCCTCTAAAAGGAGGATGTCAGCGTGACCTCGGTTAACAAAACCTGAACATTGTGCTAAACAATGTTAATATTTTCACAGGCAAGACTTATATGGAGATGTTTGACCTTACATGATTAAACCCAAACCAAAAGCAGCATATCAACACAAACTCCTCGTATAACCTGAGAAGCACGGCGGAGGGGGCTGATGATTTGGGCTGGTTTTGCAGCCACAGGATCTGGATGCCTTGTAGTCACTGAATTGTCCATGAACTCCTCTGTATACTAAACTGTTATGGAGTTAGAAGTGAGGATATCTGTCCAACAGCTAAAGCTGAGTTTTGGTCTGAAAGTTGGATGGTGACCCTAAACACAGCAGTAGGTCCTGAAAAAATAAAAGAACCAAGGTGCTGCAATGATCCAGCCAGAAGCTCAGTCTGATTAAAATGCTGCTGTTATACCATACACCATAATGAGCTGCATTACTAAATGGCAAAAACTCCTCCACAACAACACATTGCTATTTTTGATGTTATAAAAGCAGCACTCATAACTTTGGCTCTTCTCATGGCTTTTTCAGCACCCATCTTGAATCCTGTTTAAACATCTCTTTTGCTGAATCAGCTATGCTGTGCATTCAAAATGGTGGATTACAGGCCCATAAAGCTAACTGCAGTTGTATATTCATGCTTCCAGCTGGAGCATAAAGTTAAAGGCAGCTTTTCCACCTGAACGTGCTTCATTGGGACATATACCCGATAATATCAGTGTGCTGTCAGAGGGAGATAGAAGGACAGAGTTTTAGGAACATAATGAGTGAAATTTTACTACTGAACTAGGGAGATCAATGCCCTTTGGCATCACCCAGTGATCAGGCTTTCACCCTGTCTCTTCTCCGAGATCTCTCCAGCCAGTAAAAGTCAGCCCAGTGTTGACTCTTGTCGTATTGCTTTCTTTTTTCTCTCCTCATGTTCTCTGATTTAGTCCTCTTTAATTTCTTCCTGAATCAATCACAGTGAAAATGTTTCCAGCTCAAAGGCACAGACATGTCGAGTTTGTTTGCCTGTCTAAATAAAATAAGAAGCAATACGTTGCAAAAGCTTCCACCGAATAAAACAGGGTGGGATATTCATGTATACTCACATGCTTTCCTTTCCTATCGTGCCAGCCCATCCAGTTGTTGCCATCACGGCTGTACTTGATCCTGTATCTCTGGGCGAACTCATTTCCCATGCCGTCAGCATGACGACCTTGGGTTCCCACCAGCGTGATGAAGTGCAGCGAGCGCAGGTCCACCTGGAGGTACTCCTTGAGGCCGTCCGGCTCTGACATGATGTCAGGACACCAGGCCCCGTCACCGTCTCCATTGTCAAAGTCAAGCCTGAGGATGAGAAGAGGAAAGAGACAGAGTTCAGGTACATCTTGTGTGCAGTTGTATGACAAAGCTGTAAGGAGAAAAAAAATAGAGTGAAAGTTGCCTTCCGAATCGTGCAGCAGTGGACTCAGACCACTGACTGGAAGCAGAGATGTCCTCATCCTGGATTTTCCCGCCGGTCATACCCAGAGGATAGCGGCAGGTTTCTATAAACAGACAAGGCATCATTAATACATACTGCAAACATTAAGAATGTAAGGAGGACAAAGTGAGCCTTTTCACGTGACATTTTTTCCTTTTTAAACATTAGCAGGAATAGAGGAGTTGGGTGGTAAGTGGTCCCCCTCCACTGCTACTCCTCCAACCCTCTTCCTGCAGCCCTGCAAGGCCTCTAACGCCAAACAGAGGCATCACTGTGTGGGTGCCAGTCCAAGCAAAATGAGTAGGGAGTGTCCACTAAGCTGCCTGCTCTTTATTTTTCATGCGTTTTCATGATTTTTGCCAGGGATGGGAGAGAAATGTCTCAAATTTGGAGTCCGGTTCTGGTTCTATGTGAGAAATATGTATGCTAATATATATATAATAAACTCAGTGAAACAGGGAACCCATGTTTTACTATCATTAATCCCATGAAATGATTGAGTTTAATTCACAATTATACTAAAAAGACCCTGTGGTGGAGTTTTAGGGAGCAATTGAACAAACAAGCCTTTGACTGGGAAAAAATTCCAACCTGTCAAATGACTGCATGTATGTGAAGGAATGTCAGTGTAGCTGTATGTGTGTGTGTGTTACCTACAACTACGCCTACAATTTTAAAACATTTTCCCCCACAAATGCCTCCCCCTTGCTTGTCAAAGCTCTACTTGTTCTAAGAATATTTACATTTCGACCATTAGGTAAACCATATACACAATTACAAGCACACACACACACACACACACACACACACACACACACACACACACACACACACACACACACACACACACGCGCACTCATAAAAACACGTCATATTCCTGCTTTCTGAGCCCACCCACCAAAACCAGCTCTGGCATGTCAACATGATAATCTATCAGACTTATAAAGAATAAAAAAAAAGTAATTTATCTTGGATATGAAGCTTCTGTATGTTGATTCCAGTACCATAAGGTTGTACCTGGGTTAACTTGAGCCTTCACAGAAACGGTCAGGAAGATAAAGAAGACAGGATGTGCGATCAGTTTAACCTCTGTGACCTTCATCTCTCATCAAGAAGCTTCTGAAAGAAAAGTTGTGGATCAGTGGGTGAGCTATGCTGCTCAACTTGCCATAAATGCTCTTTAATTGTAAGTAATGTGAATAAACCCTGCTCGGTAAAGCCTTTGCTTTGAATGAAATTTGAATAATTAATAGTAATAATCCTCCAGAGCATTGTCATGAGGAGGAGGATGATTGTGTGGACACATAGCTGGAAAAGAAGTAAAAATAAAATCTAACATTGTTGCTCAAATTACCCAAAATCAAGAGCTGTATTAATGTTTAGGTGATCATTATCTTTATTATTAATATGATCTGTTGTTGTGTGCATTCTTACAAAAAGTACAAAAAATACAAATAAACATAAACAATGCTTTAACTTGTGAGCGCTGAATATGTACAAGCCTTGTGTCACATTTCTACTGAGGTGTATTTAAAAATCTTAAAATAGCATCTTCTTTAACCAGTTTAAGTCTTCTCGTATGGTGTTATTGTAGACTCTGAGAAGTGAGTCCATAAAGTGAGCCCAGTCATAAAGAGTGAGTGGATACTACATCTGCAAAAACAAAATATTTGACTTACTTTGGAAAACTTCTCAAGTGCTCTTGTCCTTAATATTCGTCTCAGAGAATATTATACATCTGTTGCGAGGTGATGCATTTAGCAGGGAAAGTGGCTGACCTCTTCGTTGGGAGAACTTTTTGGGAACTGAAAGGAGGGACAGAGGGAGAGAGGGAGGAAACTAAGGCTGATGTAAGAGTCTTCCTGGCTGGAGGACAGAAACAGAGAAAATAACACGCTTTGGGATTTTGAGGTGAGGCAGAAATCCTGATTTTCACCCGAGTCAAGAAAGGTTTCAGTTAAGACCCAGAGAGGAAGCCGGGACAGAGCACTGATAGAAAATATTTTACCACAAAGGGAAAGATGTAAGGAGAAAAAACCTAATTAATTAAATGAGTTCAAAGTAAGAAAGGAAGGAGGTTGAATCTTGGACATTAAAATGATGTAGGAAAGGTCTGTAACTCCACAAGCAGAGCAGCCATCCGCAGACCGAGACCAGGTCTGAGTCCTGAGCTGCCGGGCTCTTTGCTGCATGGTTTTTGGGACAATTTACTGCAAAAGTCTTCCAAAGAACTTCTTCCTTATCATCTTTGCCAAACATGCTAAAAGGTTTTTTGCCCCCTTTTAATTTTGCACACTGAAACTGTAAAAACCCTAAAAAACTTGCTAGGCATGCTACTGATTATGAGTTTTCTCAAATTCCTGTTTGTAAAGTGCGCTAACATTATATTGTTGTGAAGTGGTTGCTACACAAAAAGAACTGAGTTAAATTGGAACTATCCATAGATTTGCTACAAGGAAACCTTGGTATTTCCTCTTGTTGAGAAAGTAAATATGAGATAAACATGTGTAGGAAATTAGTCAAACAGAACTAGTACAGTATCACCTCACGTAGAGAGAGAATTTAATCATATTTAGTGCATATGCAGCTTAAAAAAACACACTTAATGTAAATATTTAGTATTTCCTCTAGTTGGGAAAAATAAGTATTTTGGCGCTCCATAGACATGATTGTTACGAATAAATTTGTAAGCCCTAATTAAGAATAGTAGCTTCTTTTAATAAATAACACTAAACATAATAGTATGTCCTCGTATCACAGAAAGTTTATTGGGATAGCAGTTCACTACTCCACATTACATCAAATAATAACATTTTGATACGTAAATGGGACAAAAACAGGTTGAATTGTACAATATCAGCCATATTAGCATGCTCTTGCTTTCATTGTGAGTAAAGATTTTTCAGTTTTCGGAGCAACACATATTTGACACATAAAATAGATTAACATTCAGTATTTTATACGAGTCGTATTAACATGAGGTGTTTTATTGCTCGTGGACACAATTGTGTTTCTTGCCGCTAAGCTATGCTATTCGGTCGCTATTTTCCATTATTCCACACATAAATGGAGACGTATATCTCATTATCTTACAGTATTTCTTCTTGTTGGGAAGTAATGATTGTTAAACACGTACTGTTCCTTTGCTAAGTAAATATTGATGAATAATTCAGTCATCATTAAGTTGGCTATGCTAGCTTCCAAGGATGAACGCTAACCATAAGCATAGCAAATTTTTGAGGCTATAAAAGAAGACAGGTTAACCACACTCCATGTTACAGTCAAATGTTGATGTGTTCATGTGTAAATGAGTCAACAAACAGGTTGAATTGTAAGGCTGATACACTCTGATAACAGCCATTTGATTGGGAGATTTGGTTTTGAGCTTCTGGTTCCTTAAATGTTCCAAAAGGGATTTAACATGTAAGAGCTAAAGGAGAGTCAAAGATGTGTCCAAATATTGGAATAATAAATGGATCCTAAATCAGGAAACAATCAAAACATTACAATTTACATAACATTTAATGTAAAATATTTCTGATAAGCTCTATGTGCTTAAGACTCACGCTACCGTCTCTCTTAAGACCAAATAAACTACACTTTGCAGGTTTGTTAATAATTTCAGAACCAAAAGATAAATTTTTCCAAAGAGCACAAACATAGATGATGATTCAGAAAGGGTGGAACAGAATGACGCTTCAGATATTTCTTTATAATCAAGCAAATAAAAACAGAGGCCAGCTGCTAGCGGCCACCCACCATTTCTGTCTGCAGCAGCTGTATGAGTGGAGCTGCTGAGTGTCGTGGCTGGATGTAGGTGGCTAATGCCTGATCTTATTAATATTTTCCAGCTTATCTGCTTACATCAAGCTACCGCCTGCACGGTGCTTAATACGAACTGACCCTCTTTAATGAGCACAGCTGGTGTGGCTTTGATGATTACAGAGAGCTTTCTCTCTCACAAAGAACCTTCTGCATGCCCACATTTCCTTTTCTCAAGCAATGCTAATGAGGAGACATTTTCTAAAAGGTCACACTGGTGACACTTATTGTTGTATTTTATTTTAGTTTAAATTGGCTCAGGTTTCATTTCAGCAATTTGTAAGTCACATGGTGAAGACTAAACATACCAAGAGAGCAGATGGCATTTAAGAAATGACATTTAATTCCACAGAGAGAAACATTGATGTAAGTGCACTTTCATTTTCAGCACACCTCTTGTGAACAGACATAACCTTGGAGTTAGAAATGTAAGAGACGAGAGATGGAAAAGAGGTGACGAGTTTCGGGGAACAAAGAGGAGAAGGAGGAGGAAGGTAACATGAAGAGGGAGACAAGAAGAGATTAATCGACTCTGGGAACAGTTCACACATAAACCCATTTCAACAATTCAAAAAGTTGGCACAGTATCGGAGTCCTCAAGTCTCTGATATGCTTCCATATGTTCATGACTTCATATTTCAGGACTTTCTAAAACAATTCCTTCCACAGGTGTAGCAACGACGACACAGCAGTTTAACACAGCAATACTAAACAAGGTGATGCTCAAAGTATAAGCAGCCACATTTTTCAGACGGGTGACATGTTTATTTCAGAGATATGAGTGCATTTAATCACAAAAATTAAATAAAAATAATGTATAAGAAGAGGAGACGGACCTCGCCTGCGTTGCCATCCTGGAGATGTGATGGTAACCACAGGTATGATCTTATTGAACTAATTTCCAGTCCACTAAGATTAACTTTAAGCAGAAACAGAAAAACGAGGTGAATGGGAGGAGACTTACTAGGAATTTGTCTGTGTTAATATGTGTGTGAATACGAGGAGTAGGAGAGAAGCTAATTTTTCTGTTTGATGTGATCACCTTTCCTACCTCGCCCTATGAGCAGATCTACACTGACACAAGAACGAGAAGAACCTGGAAATACATTTTTCTCTCATCAAAACACAAATAATCCATGTTAATATTATTCAGTAAATGAAACCTGCTGTGGGACAAGTAGCAGAAGGCAGGGAAACACGTCTGGTGTATGGAAGCCAAGAGTGGCCATGATTAAAAACATTTTTAAAAAAATATTATCATGAGATATTTAGTCAGCTTTCTGTCATGTTCTCGGTTCTGCCTGAACTCATCAAGAGATTTAGGTCACCTGTGTTTCTGAGTGCTACCATGGTTCCTGCTGTAGCAGGTCCATGTTATTCCCTCTGGGTTTCTCAAATTGCTCCCTGGCCACTGCAATACTTATTCTCACTGCAGTCTCTCCCTTTCCGCCAGATTATCAGCACTTTGCCAGCGTTCAGATATTGTCTCCAGATTGCCTTCTGGTTTTGTTTTAGGACTACCCCCTTGCTTTGCCCTCGCCGGATTTGTCTAGTCTGCTTCTTTTAGATTTCTGGATTTTGACCATTTTCTTTTGGACCCAGGGCCTCTCCTATTGTCTTGTGTAAGTGTCCTGTCTGCATTTTCGTTGGGACCTTTGACTGCTTTGTGATCCTGCCTTTGGATGTTGGAATCTCGGCTCATTTCCTTCCCCCTCCAGGGTGAGACGGCTTCATGAAGTCTCAATGGATTCTTTGCTCCTTCTAGAAATTTGGTGTATTTGTATTTCTACTCCTGTGTGGATGAATTTCCAGGTCCTAGCAGTCTCTCATTACACTTTCTTGTATCTTTCTTGTATCTCTTACTTTTTTAAAATTATTTTTTATGTATAAATATTTCAAAAGGCTACCTGAAGTCCCCACCTGAATTGAAATGGGTACGCCTGGAAAACCTGCCATTACAAAAAGTGATTTAACCTTCTGCTGTAGTGAGTAGCTTTTTTTTTTTAATCCATGCCTGAAGGCAGATTCTATGGTCATAGAAGAGATGTTGGTCTATTTTAAAAGGGTCAAATTATTGGCACAAAAAACAGAAACTACAGAGATGCAGATCCTACTAAAACAAGGTTAAAAATGGTATAACACCTTATTCAATTCTAAGATAGCAGGGAACTGTTGTCTTCCAGGAAAAATGTAGAACAATAAACAAATCCAGAATAAAGGATTTTAACTAGCGGTATATGCTTTAAAAGAAACATGTATACAACCAAATAAAGAGAGGTTTTGAACACTGAACAATTTGACACTTGAAATAATGTATAATAAACAAAATGTTGACATTTTACTGCTTTTTATGTGTCATGACATTAGAAAATGCCCAATGTGTGCCTCAGAAGCAAACACATACCTACACAACAGTATCTGCTCAGTATCATTAATGTCGCTCAGGGTTTGCTGAATTTACATGGTTGCCAACTTTTAATGTCCTTGCCAAACTTTCAGAGTGACTTTTCTCTATATCAGAGAATCCTGCAGGTTTTCCAAGTATTCCTGCTCCAGAACAGCCAAATCAAATCAAATGGCTCCAACAGCTTCTCAAAATCTGCACAGTGACTCATTCATTGAATCTGGTGTGTTTGGAACAGGGAGACACGGAAACCTTTCAGGATTCAGAGCTAATTACATGCTAATTGTACCAAACGCAACGAGATTCAACAATCTTGTGATGACCAGCATGGGATTGTTTCTAGTGAACAAAAGGTGGGTTTCTAGTTATCAAGTGAAAATGTGCTTATTGATCCTGAGATAATTGTGTTACAAAAAAACTGCAATCACGGCAGCTCTTGGCTTCCATACCGGTGAGTATTTTTGTTAAATATTGTTTGAGTGAAACAAGCCAGCGTAGGTAATCTGGTAATTTTTTTTATATGCAGCCAAACTAGTAGCTAGGCTGCTGTAATGCAATATGTTAGTGATGTACTGTAAGTAAATGAAAAAAGGGTGTGGGTCTGTGGCAGTTCAAGAGCAGGTTTTCTGTGGGAGAGATCTTCCTTAGGTGGGGACTTTGCAAACGCTAACCATGCACAAGCAAATGTTGCAGAACAGGAAATTTGGCCTCTTTTAAATGTTTGCCAGATCAGTCATTAGCAAGCATTAGGATCACATGATGAGTTACACCTGCAGATGAACAAACCGTCTTTCATAATATTTTTAAAGTCCTGCAGGTTTGAGTGTCTCCTGGATGGTTCATGAGTTTAAAGTGGATATGTGCTTGGAGCCTCACTAAACAGCCATTTCGTCTCCTAAGCAGTCTGCAAGGCTCTCTGCATTCAGCACATTTAAGAGTCGTGCAGCACCATCCACCCCCACTCCTTCCCCGTGCCCCCAGCTGTCTCGGTCGTCACTCTCGTCTGTATTTGATTCGTACTCTGAACCGATTCCTGATTCCCTAAAACGAAGTAACTCCAAGGCTCCCAGAACCTGCTCCCCCAGCAGGGAGCTATCATCACTGGGAGTCTCTCCGGTGTCTGGTCCCTGGCTGTCAGGCCCGAGGGCCGAGAAGCGAAAGCACTCAAGTCGAATTCCGCTGCCGCTCATGCCCAGAGGAGTGGCGTTGGCAGAACCTGGAGAGCAGGGCCCTGGCAAGGAAGATACCCATGTACCATCACCGATCTGGAACTGGGACTGAGCCACTAAGGGGGCAGTGGATGATGAAGGGGTGAGAGGTGTACAGGGAATGCTGGGGGGCTTGGCACGGAAGGTGATCTCCAGCAGACTGTCCTGGGAGCCCACTAAAGACAAACAGAATAAAAAAAGTGTGAACGATGGACATACGGATAAAATAAAGAGATTTTAGTTATCTCATCCAAACAGAGAGAGAAAACCTAAACAGATGAGATTACAAACAGGTTTGATATGTCGTAGTATTGCAGCATATCTCTGGCTGAAAGCTGGGAAGGGAGAGCAGAGATGGGTACTGCACACTCACAAAGCTGTCGTGGGATAATTAATTGCATGCCAGAAGAAGATGAGGGAAAAGGAGCTATAAGGGAAAGAAAAAGCAAGAAAGAAAAAAACAAAACAAAACAGCTCTGATGTTAGAAGAAACCAGAAAACATGAGAGGACTGGAAGCTAAACGGTAAGTAAAGAAGAAAAGCTCACTGGATCTTAACTGGCCAGCAGATTTCAGCTCAAACTCCTGGATCTGCTTAACTAAGAGTGAGATATGTTGCAGCAGGTCAGTGTTCTGCTGCAGCAACCTCTGGACTCGGGCTTGGGCTTCAGTCCGTGCACACATCTCTACAGACAGCTGCTCCTGGAGAACATGAACCTGAATACATCCACACAGACATCACATAGAACACAGTTATGTGCACAAGCTGTGCTAAATGTTCTGCGTTGGTACATTTATGTGGTGTTTTCAGTGTTCAATTTGTGCTGTAGTTAATTATAATTACAGACTGTCCTCCAGGAACGCCAACAGAGAAGAGAAAGCAAATCAAAGAGAGTACCTGTGCTGAAACCGCCAGAGCCTGCTGTTCCTGCTGCTGCAGTTGTTTCTGAAGAAGGTGGAGCTGATGCTCTGCAGAGCAGGACGCCTCTGCTGCTGACTGACCCGACACAGAGGCCCTGAGGATGGGAGAACTTAGCAGCAGAGGGGGCTCGTCGCACTCCTGCAGGGAAAAATTCACACCTTTGAAATAATAGAAAGTGTCTGATTTTAATCCATTTGGTTTAAACTAAAAATCATTTTATAAAACAGGACCTAATTAAACTGTTTTTCTGTGTTATGCTTTGATACAAGGCAAATGCAATCCCAATGACACTGCTGGTACTTACTGAGCCTGTAAAACCATCTTTAGCAGCAAAAACATGAAATATTCTTTTACTGGTGCCGTAGATCAGCTGCTGTATCTGTGATCATCCACCTGTTGCTGAACCAAGCTTTACCTGCAGAATGAAGGTCCTCATGTCCTCATTTGTCTCTTCAACACTCTTGTTTACAGAGGAGTTTGTGGTCAACTCAATGATTGCAAGATGTCCAGGCCCAAATCATCATCGCACCTCCAGGATGCGCACTTCATATGATCAGTATAACATATTCTAACAGTTCAAAAACCACCAGAAAGCAGAAAAATGCTACTCTTCACCTATTTAGCTGTTATTACAGTAGGATGCAGGACCCCCGGGATACAAATGTCCAATCACAGGCAAGATTCAGAGGCTTGTCACACATTTGTAACACATTTTAAGTGGAAACGTCAGAACTGTAATTCCTGAAGTATTTGTGCAGATAGAAAATTCTGTTGATGGTGTGACGACCTTAAAAGAAATAGTTTTTTAAAATCCTGGTTTGTTCAGATATTGTTTACAGAAAAGAGGCTTTTTCCTGCAATCCTTCCAAGCAAGTCATTCTTGTTCAGGCTTTTTCTAAATGTTCTGACATAAACTTTAGCATTTAACATGCTGAGGTCTGTATTTCTCTCTTTATTTTGATTTATTTGCTCTTTATTTCCACTTGGGAATCATTTCTCTCTGTAGAAGAAGAATTCTACCTGTTTGAGTCTGGAAATGACCTTGTAACCCTTCCCAGATTGATGAGCTCCATTTCTGATGTCTTTCCTCCATGGCGCTATGTTAACACATGCATAAATGCAACAGATAAGCAGATTAAAGACATATTTATCTATTTTTACAAAGCAGTTGCTCTTTCTGAGCCAACATGCCAACATACAGTATGGTGTTCATGACATCCACCCACACAAAATGAGGTAAAAAGTAACTACTTCTGTCATTTGTAATGGGATTACTTTACCAGGTATTGTATTTTAAAGGTAACATCACTGCTTGTTACTACTTCTCCTGTTTCCTGTTAGACAGCATACACTGTGTAGACACATGCTCTCTGAAGATACATGTGTTACTCTAAGATGAAGGAAATACTGTGACGATAAACGCAACTAGAACTCTCTAAAGTTCCCCTATGACTCATGAACATCTTCTTATGTACATTAGATCTAATGAGGCTTCTCTGTAAGAAGTAGACACCTCTTCAGTTTTTACTTTCAGCTTTGTTCTCTGTATACTAAACATGTTATGAAATATGATCTCGTACACAATCAGATCTCTGATAGAGGAAAGATTTCAGTCAATAGTCAGAGGAGTTAAGTAAAAAAAAGAGTTTCTGTGCAGCCAAATTTCTCCAAAACATCCTGGACATTTCCATTCTGAATGCAGGTATAAAGAATGAACGCTGGTGGCTACGCGTCTGTTTTATCTCAGCTTGGTGCACACATCCAGATAGTCACTGGGATGTCATCACCTCTTGTCTGAAGCCTATTGGCTCAGAGAAAAGCAGTAAGTTTTAAGGAGTCAGAGAAAACAACCAGTGCCATCAAACATGTCAAGTTACTTACAAAGAGCGTATCAGAGGGGGAGATTAGTGTTTGGTGCTGTCTCTCCAGAAGGAAAAAACTGGCTTTTCAGTTTGAATTTGGGACACCAAAGCAATAAATTTAAATCCTCTTTCATAATTTATATATTTGCCCATTTTGGTCCCTGTTCGGGGAAGTTCAGAGGTCATGCTTCCATGATGCAACTTACAGCGTGGCAGTCTCTGTGCTTTGAAGTGTTCTCACTCTGCACTTCTTAAATGTGTGGATGGCTGCAAACAGGGATCAAACTATTTGTTCCGTGTGTATATGTGTGTGTGTGTGTACTGTATATGTGTGTGTGTGCGTGCGTGTGTGTGTGTCACAATGAATTAGCTTAGGGAAAAGAGGTTGTGCAGTTATCAAGACATATAATGCAGCATCGTTCTGCATTATAAGCAGTCAGTCAATGCACAGCCTTTAATGCAGAATGAGGTGGAAGATAATATTTCTCAGCTCCTTTTTACAGGAGAATGTCCTGTAATTATCAGTTCAATAGTTCCTTTAAGGCCTTTTCCCCCTGTGTTTGCTTTAATTATGTTTAATAAGTTTAGGGTCTCGTTTGAATGTGCACCTCATCAAAAATGTCCTTGTTCCCCCCCACCCCCCACCATGCTGGAGTTGAGGAGTTAAAGACAAAAGCTGGTTCTTTATCTCTGTCATCCAGAGCCTTGTGTAATTGTAGCATTATGGTAAAAACATTTTACACATTAACAATATTGTCTCTGGAGAGCTGAGCTCTTCCTTGTCCCGTTTTCAAGTGGAAAAGGTTTAGTAATAAATATGCTGTATCATAATAAAAGGAAAGAATTATAGGTTCATGCAAAGAATCTAGCAAACACAGATCCCAGGCTGTGTCTCAATCAGCGCACTGCTTTGTGCACTATATTTAAGTGCGTAGTGCGTTTATATAATTTAAAGAGTAATTAATCCCCCAAACCAATTCTTTTTAGTTGATAAACTGTCTAAATTGGGCTCTAACTGTGCTGTTTTCTTGTTTCTGTGCAATTTTTGGCATTTTCATGTAAACTTGATAATTTTACAAATTCTGGCCTTAAACTACCTTAGTGCTTCGTCACATGCTCCCTGATACAAGTCAGGAGTTGGAATTAAAGCACTTCCATATTACTTAAAAAGGTAAAATACCCAGGCTTTCTTAAATATGGATGAAATTATTATAACACTTTGTCATAAAACTGGAGTGGGTTGTGCGACACCCTGTATTAATTAATTTGTTAAGTGAGCGTGCACATTATGGAGGAATAATAGTGCCACAATGTATTCATTAAATTTAGGTTAATTACATATTTAATAAAATATTGTATTAATTTGTTAAGTAATTACTTATATAAATCAATAATTAATTACATGTGCAATTAATTACATTTAAACTAAGTTGTTTAGTTAATTAATTCAAATGAAAATTAATTTATAAATTACATTATTATTTAAATTAGTTAGTTAATTAAAAATACAATTTAATGCATACATATATAATTGCACAAATCACTTAATCATTAAAATACAATTATAGCATCTAAATATACCTATATAATTATTCCACCATTTAATAAATTATTTAATAATCCTGTGTTGGAGTGCATCATGAATTTATTTGATCTGTCAGTATCTGTCGGCCCATTTTTGTAGAATCTCTGAAAATTGGTCTTGGGGCAGGGTTTGCCTCTTTCAATGGGGTTAGCTCCACTTTAAGAACCAGTAAAGCTGAAAAACTTATGCCATGAGATTAACATTTATTTCACAGATATGATCTCCTCACGATAGGCTGATTGGAGACTCTAAATTGCCCATAGGTGTGAGTGTGTGCGTGCATGGTTGTTTGTCTCTGTGTGTTGGCCCTGTGATGGACTGG